>VZRH01003215.1:49218-69730 GCA_013397555.1 Urocynchramus pylzowi
GAGGGAGGGAGAGAGGGAGAGAGGGAGGGATCTCTCCGCGGGGATCGGAGGTGGCAACGGCCGGGGGATAAAGTTGGAACAAAGGAAGTAGTTATGTATTTCGATAGTGTAGTTTATTCTGGGCGCGATCAGAATTTTATTTTGACCAACTGGCCGAATGCTGGTAGTTATTTCAGAAACTTAAAGGTGTCGTCTCTGCAAATGGGTAATACCCTTAGAAGACTAGCATTTGTGGTGTAACAAGGTACATATACTGCCTAGATAAATGATGGTTAGGATGCAAAATATGCCACTACTGTTGGTTTAATTGTTTAATCTGTGATTAAAGTATTTTTCATAACAAAAGAAAAAGACCCCAAGAACACACTCACCCCACCCCCAGGTCGCAGCACTGAACAACATTTTACTTCCATGTGTGCAAATAATGCAGATTGGTTGGTTTGATTGGTTTACTTGCCTGCATGCTAGATTCTGCTTTAAAAATAGTTGTATTAAGGTGTTTTGGGGTTTTATGTATTTAACGGGTTTCAGAAAACTGTATTTTGCAGTGTTACATTAAATGTTTCTGGTGAATTTAGATGATTATACCACCAAGTTTTCCTCCGACTAATCATAAGCATTTAGCTGGGACAAATGCCTTCCAGAAACTGCTAACACAGGATATCAGTTCGTGTGTCTTGTGAACCGAGGAAGGTGCAGATAAATCCTACGGACTCGAGGAGAGCAGTAAAGATAGAGCCAGGCACAAGTCACAACAAGAGGAATGCTGTTTAAATGCAAGAACACTTATTTTTACTGCAAAAGTTGTTAAACACTAGAATATGGTCCTCTAGGGAGTTTGTGAAGTGCACTTGGAATTATTCAAAAAATGACTGTGAAAAGCTATGTGTGACTTAAGCTATTTAATGTGACCATTCTAGCAGGGACTAGATGATCTCCAGAAATCCTTTTGAACTTTATCTATACTACATGGTACCCTCAATAATAATCCTAAAACTGCAGAAAAAACATTTATTTGAGGAGCTGTGGGAAGACCAACAAAATTAGAATGACAGCACTTTTTATTCTTTCAGCCCAACAACTGCTGTCTTATTACATGAACATTAATAGCAAATTGGGATCTGTCAGTTAAATGGGGAAAAACTTGATTGAAAGAAGGAAAATATGTCTTAAAATACATTTTCATGTATTTAGATACAAATTCTTAAGTGGTGAAAAGAGTAACAGCTGTTTAGAATTTGCTGCCTTTCACTGGGGAATTTCAGTGGCAACACACAAACTTCATTAATGTTTGTTTGTTTTAGATTGTATATCAGTTAGGGGATGATTCTAGCAAAGAACCACAGGAATTGCATTAATCAAGAAACTGAATTTCTTTCTCAGACACAGGAGATGGTGAACAGCTATATGAATGTCCTATGTGTAGTCTTACCTGTACAAACATTCAGATTCTTGAAGAACACGTGGATTTACACTTAGAGGAACATAACTTTTCGGAAGGTATGTGAAAGGGTACAGGCTTGGTAATACTTGAAAGCATTTGCAGATATTTGCATGTTGTGGTGTAGAATCTCACATGAAATTTTAAAAAAATATTTCTGTATTTAAAGGGAACTTGGACGCATGTATAATGAAGTTAACATAGCTAAGGTCCTATCACTTGCCCAAGTGCTCTACTTATTTACTTTACTAATAAAGAAATCTTTGTCTATACATGATTGCTAAGTAAATGAACTTCATGTTAGCCAAAGGAAAAACTTGGAGCAAAAAATATTTAAAAGACAACAGTATTATATATTTGTTCTTCTAGCTGGATAGAAGGTTTACATAAATGGAGTTTACAGTGGCACGTTCCGCTGTGATGAGTTGAGAATTTACAGCTTATGAAAACTTCATTTTTTTCTCAATTCACTTCTGAAAATACTTTGCTGATTCATTAATCATAGCGTTAAAGTAAAAAATCTAAATTAATTTTATTTTATGACACGGCTAAGAGAATCTTAGAGATTCCCTAGTCAGTTCTCCGATTACAAATTTTTGTCACTTCCTTGTGAGACTGCTAGCAATGGTCCTAGGTGCTAATAAATGAGACTTCTTGCTAACAGTGAAGTGAAACACAGTAAACAAAATCTGTCCTCTCAGTGCTACAGGTATGTGCATTATTTGCCAAGTAATTGCTCCAGTAACTGCATGAACTTTGTCCAAGTCAAGAGTCTGAGTCTTGGCAGCCTGAATGCAGTCAGTCCTGTTCAGCGTTCGTTGTTAATAGCTCAAAATAATGCAGGGTCCATCTCCTAAAATTAATGCCCAAACGTGTTTACATATGTCTGCTTAGAAAGGAACCTCTAAAAATGAAACAAGTGATCCCTCAAAGCATTGCTAACCTCCTGACCAAGTCCCCTGACTTTGAAATGTTGTCCTGGGGTAGGTGGAAACATTAGAGATCTAGAACTGGCTCAGCAGCTCCAGACTGAAGAAGATGAACGGCAGAGATCAGAAGAAGAGAAGCGAGAGAGAGAAGAATTTAAAAAGCTGCAGGTACACTCTTGTTTCTAAATGGTAAAATTAAAACCCGTTGTGCCTTTAGAAGCTGAGTATCTTGGAATTGTAACGTCCTGGAATAGCCTTACCAGGTCAGACTGTGCAAGCCACACAGTCTGTGTTGAGGTAATGGGGCAGGGATGGGTTGGAAGCAAATTCAGTCTCTTGGCAATGCTGATCCTGGCAGAGTAGTGGACATGGCAGCCTTGATCTCCTTGGCTTTACAGCTTTGAGTGGTGCTGGCTCAGGATGGGGCTGGCTGCTCCCTGTGCTTGCTGTTCTGCTCTCCCAGAACACCTGCAGCCTGTGCTCCAGCCAGCTCTTGTGCTCTGCCTTGCAGAGCAGCCTGGAGCATATTCCTTGCCAGAGTGCCAAAGGCTCTGAGCATCCTGGCTGTACTTTACTGGAATACCATCAGCTGCTCCAGGTCCTGCTTCCCTCTCACATCTCACAGCCCTGGTAACTCACTTCCCACTCCCACTACCTCCTTGCCAGATTGCCTCTGTGCTGATGGTTCTGCCAAGAGGGAGCAGAGGGATGTGTCTGCTCTTCCAGGTGTGGCTTTCCTAGTCCCACATTCATGTTCAGGAATGAAGCTTGGTCTTCAGCTCTAAAGTAATTGTAATTCTGAAGTTTTTATGTCTCACAATTTTTCAAAGTTACTGATAGTGATTTTGAGAAACTGCATGGACAAAAGATGAATTTTTAAAATGGGAAATCATGCACATTCCATCCTTAACAGAGACAGTATGGCTTGGATAATTCTGGTGGCTTCAAGCAGCAATTTCTAAAGAATATGGAAAGAGAAGTTGATAGAGGAAGGATGCAGCCCTTTGAATATCATAAGAGAAAAGCTGACATGATGGAAAGTTTGGCTTATGGTATAGATGATGGGAAAACAAAGACATCAGGTAAAGATGCTGAAATTATACAACTAAAACTGTACTTTCTAGGCCTTAGATTGTAGTGACCAAACCAGTCTTTAACAAAACATATAGTTCATTGTTTAATATTGGCTGTCTCCTAGTTCTAAACATTTTTTTCTAGATCAGTCCAAATTGTTATAGTCCTAAAGTCCTAAATAAGGAAATTAAATAATATCTTGGTATATTTTTAATCTGCGTTCTAACTTGAAGGCTGGTTTTTTTGGGGGGCTTTTTGGTGGGGTTTTTTTTTTCCTTTTTTTTCTTTTTTTTTTTTTCTTCTGTGGAACTTAGAACCAAGTTGTCTGGTTAAGGGCACAAATAGATGTATTATATGTATCAGAAGATGCACATGTCTTATCACAAGCTCGTTGCCCTTGACTCTGTGCTTGATTACTGCTTAGTACTCATTGGTTCCTAATCCAGTGTAGCTGTTCAAATTTACAGCAGCTTTTTGTCTTGTGTTTCTGTTAATTGTTATATTGTGTAAGCTGGTTGCAGGTAAGCACAGTGTTCACCTGATTACAAAGCCCAAGAGAGGACTGGGAGAAGTAGACATCTATTTAATACATCTTCTGATGTATTAATGGTGCAGAAACACAGGGCAGATGGGTCTCTGTGTCCCTTTCAAAAGTCTCCTTTGTCTTTCGAAGACCACAATTCAAAGGTCTTTGAGCCTATTGCTAGTGGCTCTGGCTTACAAAATATCTACCTGGTTCTTGACAGGTAAAATAAAATTTCTTCTGTCAAACAGATTGCGTGGAAATAACACATTTAAAGTTTTCATTCTTGGTAATGATTTAGATTTCAGAGAGGTTCTTAGAAAATAATTTGTGGTGACTATGGAATAATTCTCTTTGCAACAGCATGTCTATGAAAGGCTTTTGAGGATTTACATATATGAATTGGAGAGAGCATTGCCAAGCATGTTTTTTCATGTAACAAAGGAGAACTTGGAACATCCTGAGGATTACTGAAGAGGATTACTTCAAAATATTTACAATAATTCTTAAGTTCTGTGCCATTTCTGCCATTCCTTTTTTTTTCCCCCCCTCTTAGTTTCTCCAGGAAAAATAAGTTGGGGGGAGTAAAAAATAAGTAAAATTTACATGGTATGCATAAGTATTGCCATGTTTTTAAGATGATGTTGTACTGGAAGTGGCAGGGGCATAGGAGTGCTTTATTGGTAACATACTTTTTCTGTATCATTATAATAGTTCCTTTGATTATCACAGTTCATCATTTAGTCCAAGGTGTTTAATTTAAAATAATCATTGTGTAGCAACAGTGAAAAAATAGATTTAGTTTTGAAAGCTTCATAGTACATAAATTCATCAAAGTAAAGACCATTGAAATTAAATAGGGGCAATATCCACTGCTTTTGTGATTTGGGCTCTAAATGTATGAAGTTTTAAAATAAATTGTATTAATTTGTATCTGTTCCAAGTTGGGGAAGGAATCTTCTGGTAAATTTAGTAGTGCATTTTGCAGATAAACTTCATATTTTGTCTTCTTTAGGGGTCATTGAGGCACTATGCAAGTACTATCAGAATGAGAACAAAGATGTGAAGCGTGTGTGGCTTTCAGCAGGAGTAGATCACTTCCACTCATCTTTGGGTGACAGAGGCTGGGGTTGTGGTTACAGGAATTTTCAAATGCTCCTTTCCTCACTGTTGCAAAACAGCTTCTACAACGACTGCCTGAGAGGTATTAAACAAAATGCTGTTTGTTCCACGTACCTTGGATGACAACCTGCTGACTGATGTTTTGGCTTCTCATTTACACAAAGTCTTACAAGGTCAATGATACCTATTAAGTGGTGCTTATACCACTGGAACTTACTGTGAAAGAGTCAGAGGTGAATACTGGCAAGAAATGATGTGGTTGAAGTTTTACCTTTAGTTCTTTTGGTGCATCTTTGTAACATCAACTGCCTGTTATAAAAGAAGCTGAATAGTTTTAATTAATAGACTATTTCAGTCACTGTAACAACAATTCAAAAGCTTTTCTGTTCCAGATACTACACTAATTCCTAGTATCCCAAAGATTCAGTCCATGATTGAAGATGCCTGGAGAGAAGGTTTTGATCCTCATGGGGCATCTCACTTCAACAACAGATTACATGGTTCCAAAGCATGGATAGGAGCATGTGAAATTTATTCACTGTTAACCAGTCTCAGGATAAAGTAAATATTGCTTTTTGTTGTGGTTGTTATTATTAACTGCTGATTTAAGTGCTGTACCTTTAAAGGTTAGAATTCCCAACTGTGTGATGGCAAAGCCACCTTAGTGACTAAATTTAACCATATATAAACAAATCTGATTTAATGCGGCATGAAGCTCAATAACTACTTACAGGTACATGTAACTACTTATAGGAGATACAAAAACTGAGTAACTGCTTAGATCATTAAGACTTGATGCAGAATTATGCCACATATGCATAAATTAAAGCATTGATTAAAAACTTCATTTCTCTGAAAGCTTCTTCTCAAGAAGAATCTGAATTTCAGCTATTTTCTATGGCTTTTTAATTGGATTCTCTAGTGTACATAACATACAAAAAAATGTAACATTAATTTGGCAAGTTTCACAAGTTCTTGTTAGACTGAACGGAGTAGAGCACTTCTTTCTCTTGTAAGAAATTTTCCAGTTTGGGATAGTATATGTTTCATTGCTTTGTAATTATGTGTCCCCTACTCCTGTATTAAAAAATAAGAAAGTAGTAAGCACCACTGGATGCAGGAGGCAGGGACACAGAGGTGAAAAGAAACAACCTGATTGAAATTTTATTGTTATGTTCATTCTCAATGTTTTGTAGGTGCCAAATCATTGACTTTCACAAACCCACTGGCCCTATGGGTACACACCCTCGCTTGTTTGAGTGGATTCTGCATTACTATTCTACAGACCATGAAGGTGGTGCAAAGGTGGTGTGTACTTCCAAACCACCTATCTACTTGCAACATCAAGGTCAGTGTCACAATATGCTGCTTTCTTACTCTTCTCTATGTCTCTTTGTATGTACTGCAGTTCAGAGCAGCATTTTTTAGTCCTTCTTCGTTGAATTGACAGTGTGGTTTTATTTCCTGTAATTTTCCTATTGAGTAAGAGCAACATTTAGGTTTGTATTTCTATTGGATGGAAGAACTGAACGTGATTGGGATCTCAACTTTTTGATATGTACTCTTATAACTGTCTTCTTAAATTTTGAGTAATGCCTTTGTTGATCTGAAAATCAGTCGTAAGTTACAAGGTAGTAAGTGGGATTTATGTGTTTCTAAACTACTGAAACTCTTGTTTTGATAATAGGTCATAGTCGGACTGTTGTTGGAATAGAGGAGAAGAAGAACAAAAGCTTATGTTTGCTACTGTTTGACCCAGGATGTTCTTCCCAACAAATGCAGAAACTGCTGAAACAAAACAGTGATGGAACTGGTCTCAGACTACTGCAGAAATTTGTGGGTAGCCTAAAAGAAAAGCAATACCAGATAGTGGCTGTAGATGGGATTCTCTCTTTGGAAGAGAAAGCTGTAAGTATCTCAGAAAACAGTTTCTGTTTGTGAAAATTTAAGACCATCTGCATCTCTTCTTTGAATGCATATGTATATATGGTTGCATAGTGGATTTTTTGCATCTTTTCACTCTCCTTGATAGTTTTCTCTCCTGCTTTCTGCTTATATAATCCCAGGATATCAAAACCAAAAACATTTTGCATATAAATGGATGCCACCTTGATGCAACTGACAACTTCTAGATCTTGTATGAAGCTTTCAGCCATTTGCAGATATAAATTAGGCTTTTTTAAATTTTCCATTTTCTTACAATGTTTTCTCCTAAATAACTGACCGTGAGCAAGCAGGTTACTTAAAAACACTCACAGTGCAAAATTACATTCAGAGGTTTGAGCTGTTGAAATTTTTATAAATCCTATCCATGTGTTTGACTTTGGGGCATTTTTACCTTTTTTAAGACCTTAGAAGTTTTGAGCACATTGTCAAATGTGGTTTTTGTTTCTTAAACTTTTTCTTTCCTACACTAACAAATTGATTCTGAGGACCTGTGTTTTAATTCTGTGGTGTTGTATCAGCACTGTTCAGCATATTCAAGCTTCAGGATACACTTTTATGTAAACCGTGAAATAACTGGCAACTGAATCACTTGCTTGGCTATAGTTAATGTGTGTGTTGAAATGAGGTATTGTCTTAAGTGTTTTCTGGCCCTGAACATGTCAGAAATATCAATGAAACATGACCATCCTCTCCTCCTACTGGAAAAAAGCCTTAAAATTCAGGACACAGTGTAAAAAAAGTGTTGTTTAGGATTTGGTGAGGGTGGTGGTGTTCTTTTGGTTTGCCACTTTTTTCTTTTCAAAAATTTGATTTGTATTTAAAAATACTAGTTGTTTAGAGTGTTGTCTTGGAAGCTCCCATTTAAGTAAGATGGAATGCAACCCCTAACACTTGTTAAGATTACTAAACTGCTAATTTGGAAGAAGCTCTTTAAAGTGCTGGTTTTGTTCATTAAAGTATTTTCCTTTCTCCCCACCTATTTTTAGGCTCGCTGCCGTGCTTCTCAGGTCTTAACATCAGAGAGGATTCCTTAAAGGATACCTTTGTAACCTGCTTCTGGAACTTGCTGGGTGCAAAACATTAAACTTCTGGACCATGGACCCTAACTCAACAATTTTTAGACTTAAACTATGTCTCCATAAATGCTTGGGAGCTCTGGGAAAGCACAGCACTGAGTAAACCTGTAGTTTTTGTGTTCAGTCAAAACTCTGGCATCCTGATACAAATGTAACTCTGAAGAATTGCGGTCCTTGTCTTACTAGAAAACGTGTTATATTCTTGGTTGCTTAGAACTAGCAACACCTACTGTCTTGTAGCAAATTATGCACTGTTGGTAATGAGCAGTGGATAAAGATACTATGGAGCTACCTCATGGGAGCTCCTGGTCATGGTTTACCTCTAAATGTGTTTATGTTGCCACTGTGACCAGTCCTCTGTTTCTTCAAGGTTCAGTCTGTTGCACCAGGGATTAATTTACTAGTAAACTTCTTTCCAATTAGCTAGCCTCTCTAGATGTATCACTTAAATACATGTGCTTAGGAAGTAGATCTGTGTTGGCATTGGCTAAGAGGTCTAAGAAAGCGGAGTCCAAAATAGTGTGTGTGCTTTAGGTGCTGTGCAAGACAGTTCTTTGGGGTAGAGGAAGAAAATAATCCTTTTGTACCATAAATGAATAAAATTAATATATTTTTTGAAAGTGTTTATTCTATCTTCACTTCATCCTTTTTTTTTAATTTCTATTTTTTGTGTATTTTATAATGTGTATCCCAAAAGGACACTGCCTTTTGACTAGTGCTCTGTTGTGCAGGGTTAATGCCATTTAAGAGACTGGAGCTGTCTGCTGAAACAGGTGTCTTGGGTGTTTGAGGCACTTTACTGCACCTAGGACTCGCTGCTCTGGTTGAGTGTAAGAGCCCTGCCCCTCCAGGAGGGGAGCTGAAGGCTGGGAGGGATGGTGGAGTGTGTTGCAGGTAGCACAGGGTGTTTTTGCTTTACCAGCTGTATCATGCATCCACCTGTTGTAATTGGAGTTTAGATACGTCCCTTTCATTTAGACTGCTTTCTATGCTGACACCTAAATACAGGTGTATTACTGGTAAGAGCCTTACCAGTAACCTCTTCCTCTCATGTTTCATGTGCTCTGGAAATAAGAACTTGTCATTTTTGGAAGTAGTGAAACATGTGAATATGTACAGATATTACAATCCATAAATCACTGATTTTTCTGAAATACACATAAAATTAAAAAAAATAGTTACAAAAATGCATTCATTCAGTAGGTATGTAGAAAAGGTCTTTAAGCTGTGAAAGGCTTAAATACATAGGACACTAGAGGGGCTCAGACTAGGGAAGAGAGTTCCTGGGAATTGGGGGACTGTCAGCTCCCGTGTTAGCCCTGGTCTGTGATGCAGGTGTCAAACAAATGGAAGGAAGGAAAGAAAAGGAGAGATGCCAATAATGCAGTCATACTTTGGATGCAAAATCCTAGGCTTTGCAGCATGCTTGAGATTTTACCCAGAGCATCTTGATGTGGTAGGCACCATACTCTGAATTTTAACAGAGCTCTGGCACCAACTATTAAAAACAGAGCCTGATCAAAACTAAATTCCCTCTGGTCAAGGTGCAGTGTTGCAACTCACTATTGCCTCCATACATTACAGTGCATGCTTTGGACTGAGGCAGTTAGAAACAAGAAAGGTTGTCAGCACCAGGATTTTAAATTACTGCAATTCTGTCAAAGTTTATAAATGGCATTTTATTCAGTTAATATGAATTAGTTTTCAATTTAATTCAAAGTAGATAAGCAAATTTAAATATCCCAGCTAAAAAACCCTTTTCTCTGTTCAGTTCAGCAAACTAACACACACACACAGAGCCAAGCTTATTCTCAGTCAAATTCCCTTTTTATTTCACAGATGTTAATTGCTAACAAAGCTAAACAAATCTGCAGTTCAGACTGAGTTACTACAACTTCTTCCAAAGACCTGGAGGAACAGACTTTATGCAATTTCTTTGTCACTTCAACCCTTATTATTTCCTCTGCTTTGAAATATAACAGCAAAAACACATTTTCACATTTTAACTTGTTTTACATAATTTTAAGCTATACATTCTCTGCATGAAAACCAATAAATATGTTAGTGTGAAAACAGACTAGAAAATTTCATTATTCTATAATTATCATTAATGAGAAACTTTCTTTCATATGTAGATGACTTATCAGTGATCCACTTGAAAAATCTTCTGATTACCACGTTTGCACGGACTACACAGGATTCTTGGATTTGGTCCAAGTTTAGAGAGCTCCAATTCACTCCTCTTATGAAAAAACACCAGTTTTAAAAATACATAGCTGGAAATGGAAAGCAGCCTTATAAATTAAATGGGGTTTTATGCAGCTGAGTTGAAACATACCATGAAATAAATTAAGTTCAGTGCTGAAGAGCATTTTAAAGCATCCTAGCAATTACACAGGAAGCTGGATGTAGTAACTATGAAGCGTTCAATCCAACAGTCTCTTTGGAAAAGACAAGATTTAATATCACATTAGCTCACAATTTTTTTGATGTATCTGGTAACTGTGTTGGAGCACAGATCCTGCTTATTGCTTTGAAACATAAAACATCATCACTGAGACCTAGATGCTTATCTAGAGTTCTTAGTAGCCAAAATTAAAAAGATCAAAGGGACGACAGTAAG
The DNA here is from genome assembly GCA_013397555.1 of Urocynchramus pylzowi. Taxonomy (NCBI): domain Eukaryota; kingdom Metazoa; phylum Chordata; class Aves; order Passeriformes; family Fringillidae; genus Urocynchramus; species Urocynchramus pylzowi. Next base: position 59,954 of record VZRH01003215.1, read on the forward strand.
AACAAAGGCACATGGTTAATTTATAAAAGTATTTACAGGGTACTTGAACACTTATTTCTATCTACTAGAAATTCATTTACCTTGAATGAAAAAAAGGGAAAAAAATGGTTAAAGGAGGTCATCCTAAACAATGTTCTCGAGCGATATGAGCAGAGAATCTTATAACCATTAATTCCATAATTAAACTTCTCATCTTCACTATGGAATTTTCAAATACTAAAGTTCATAAATTTATTAATCCTTTAAGCAATGTGATACTTTAGTGCAACCCTCTTCAAAGATTGAAGCTGGCACAGTTAAGGCAGTCTGCTAACAGTGTTTAAAATTCAGCACACAGTGTTTAATCATTGAGATGCCTGTCTCTCTATTTGGAAAGCTGTCTCTTGACACCATCATCCTTCTAGCACTGCAGTTTCAAACACAGCATGTTTAAACACTGCAGTTTTTGCGGTGTTTGGGCTTTTTGGAGGTGGCAAGGGAGGAGTCTAACAGCTGGTTAGCTCCAGAAACAACTCTGAAGGATGGGCAACATCCCCAAATTGATGTGTAGCTTTACTGCATTCTGTGCTAACCTTCACAGGCTGCCAAGACAATGCTTCTAAAACTACACCAGTTACATTCAAACCTATAGAGCACTCTGTAAACCCTGCTGCTGTAACGTGCACTCCACTCATAGTGTTTCAATACAGTCTGCTGCCAAAAGCAAACTAATCTTCCTAAGGTGGGTTTTGATTTTTAATAAAGTTCATTGAGGCACACATTCAAAAAAACCCAAATCTTCTCTGAACAAACCAACCGAATTTCAAGAGGCTTCACATTCTGATTTTTTCCCCTCCTGACCTGAACTCACCATTTTGAAAATATTATTCATGATTATGGCAAAAAATTTCATTCTAATTGTATGAAAATGGTTTCCACTAGACTTTAATAAGGCTATACAACAAAGGTGACTAGTGCTGTCTGTCTACAGCTGATAAATTGGGGCACCAGAACTGACCTGAATTATTAAAAAATTCCACAGGAGGAAGAAACAAACAAAAAATAAGAAAAAAAAAAAAAACCAAAAAAACACCACAAAAAAAAAAAAACCTGCATAGTATGTGATCCCTTTTATTCACCAAAGCTGCCCATGTTTATCCCAGGTGGAAGACAGCAGAAAAGCTGCTCAGCATTCAGATGCAGGTGTGTTTAGTGCTTGCTGTAACATCTTTCCATCTTGCATGTTGCCACATCTCTTCAAAGGACAATTACAGAAGTAGGGAGAAAAAAATTAGAGAAAATAGAAAAGCGTTTTCAGACAGATCAATATTTCTCAATTTTTCATTTGAAATATTAAAGAAAATCTATTTATAGTGAAAGTCATCAGAAGACCATTCTCCTGGATTTAAAATATGTTGGCTTTTTTCTTTGGAAAAAAATTAAGAAAAAAGAAAAACAATACACATTACTAAAACCACAGATGCTGTGGCTTTCCTGCCTGCCCCTCTCTCCTTAGACATGTCCATACTGATGACAGAATCAGTTCAAATAATTCTAATCACTATCTAAATTAACAGGGTTGTAGTCAGGGTCATCCTCTTCATCCTCCAATTCCAAATCATCCATTTCTTGGAATAAAGATTCATCAACCTCCACATTGTTTCCAGCTGTAAGGAATAAAAAGATACTTTATTTTCATGCAACAAGGAAAATATTAACAACATCAAAACATACAAGATTTTTTGTATTAGTTCTTCAATGTAGGTAGCTGATAACTTATTTGGCTTTTATACATCAAATAGATATGGAAAAGTAAATGCCACATTTTATCTTTTTACAGCTGAAGTTTTTTTCTTTTTATCAAAACCCAGTCAAGAGAAATGTCACACAGAACCTCAGAACTCACTGGGAGCATGAAATTAACATTTACATTTGCCAGAAGCAGAGATTCTTTCTCCCCAGGACAGCCAAAGCAGGAGCTCAGGACCTCACAGCTGGAATAATTACTACTATCCTAGTGAGATAAATGCATAGGGTTCATAAAAAATTCCTTACACACCACACATGCTGACATACATGTATTTACTTTCAGATTTAGATTTTACAAGCAAGATGAAGCTTTGGCTACTTTCACATTTTCTTCTGAAAGAGATGCTGCTGAGGATAAAACTTGAGGACTGCTGTTTCATTTTTATGTATCAACAGTGACATCTTCTGGTCACCAAATACAGTATCTATTATTTCACTGGACCTGAAGGCACCTACACAAGATAATGCCATTATCCTCTAAAAATTAGTAGTACATGCTACTGTAATATTAAAACAGACTTAGTAACCTGTTGCATCTATGACAGAATGCAAGCAGCAATAAGAATGTGAGTTTTAAACACCAGTAGCAACAGGATTACAAATTAATGCATTAATCCCAAATCATCTGGGCAGAGCCCAAGTAGAGGTCTGTTTCTCCCTTGAGGCAGCCAAATATGCCATCAACAAACCATCTTCACTTTAGATATTTTGTAAAAAGACAAGATTAAATTATTCCCTGCAAAAGAAACTAAACTTCCCCATAACTACCATTTCAAGTTTATACTCACTGACATTCATAAACTTTTTTTTAACTGTTACTTGCAGAGAAGAATCTTGACCCTCTTCTGCCTGTGTTTTGTGATACCAGTAGATAATGCAGCTGCATTAAAGAACTGTCTTACCTCAAAACTCAGGTATTTTAAACTAGGATACTAAAAAGCGGTACAGCAAATTGAACAGGTATGTTACTGTGAGTATATATACTTTTATCTGCTTTATCTCCAACTGGTTTTCCAAGTTTAATATTTTTCTGGCACAGGCTTACAGAATTTCCATCTGGCACCAGGTCTGTATTTTAGGCAAGTAACAGGCACATCTGCTAAAACCATGAAAAATAACTGCATTGCACAGAAGCAAATAACATTTATTTTGACCTGCAAGAGGTTTATAATTGGTGTTGAGGTTCAGAGAAAAAGTAACAAAAGTTCAAGACCTATGCTTGAAATCAGGGGTTAGAAGGCTGGCTATTAGGAAAAAAAAAAAAAAAAAAGGAAAAATCAGGGTTGAGTTGGGGTTTTTTATTTTGGTTTTGCTTTTCTTTTTTTTTTTCTTTTGCTCCCAGTCCAATTATTTAAATAGAAGTAATGTAAATAAGATCACTTCAAGCACAAGACTGCAAATAAATACACTTCATCATCTTGAAAAGGTTTTGGTTTTGAGAAAAGTTAAAATTACTTCTGTTCACTATGCAAAGCAGTACTTCTCCAAAAGTTTTTCCAATGTAAAAGGGATTCTGATAAAAAATGTTAAGTCAGAAATATAACACATATTTTGCTTAGGAATTTTGACCTTTTTAAGCCACTGACTTTCAGGTGTGGAATTGAATAGGAATTTACCTTCCTCCAAGAACTGGATGTCAGAGGTGTCAAGGTTGTGATCCATTTCAAACAGCTGTTTACCTAGAAATAAAATAAAAACCAATATATAAGCAAGTACAGTTCTGATGCAACTATCAACCCAAGGCAACAATAGTCTTTTTAAATCAACCATTCTAGCAGCCTTTTGTGTTTTTAACTGCTCATTTCTGTAAGCTTCCCATTCTTTTTTTTTTTAATTCATCCAGGATTCATCCATGCCAACAAGTGAACTGGGTCATTGCAATGGTATTAAGACTTTAATAATAGGGGGCAGAAAAAATTTACACCCCACAGCCAGTGTCCAGTCCTTACTGCTTTAGTCTTCATCTTGCATTCCACAAGAAATCCTCTGTGAGAACTGGGAAGGAAATCAGCTGACTCCTCCACTTTTTTTCATATATTCTTCCATTCAAAAAGCAACTTGGACCTACACAAATCACCAGCTCCTACACACACACACAGAGCTTTGAAGGCAACAACACAGAAGAGTGAAGACTTTCTGACTGGGAGGGACAGGAAGAAAAGCTCAGAACTCTTTCCACATAAATCATCTGTCTTCCATCTACATTGCTCATGCAAGTTTCCACAAAGAAGACTGCTTGGTGTCCATGGTAATACTGGAATTACACTAATGACATCCAAGAATAAGCTTGGTTTTGGTTTTCTAAAGGGAAGCTTTCATAAACTACATTTATCTAGAGAAAAACAGACACCACATACCAACAATACTTTAAAGAACAGAAAAACTAGAAGCCTGATTTCTGTCATCTCATCTTTGCACATTCCCAGATGCATACCCTTCAGAGAGGAATCAAGCGTGTCCCTTGTCCTGTACAGCTTTTCATGAAACTTAATACCATTACAATTTCCATCTCTGTCAAATTTCATCAAAACTAGCCAGAAGTGAGGAGAAAACAGAACACTGATACAGCATGACCACAGTGGTTATGTTTTTTCAGGTAATCAGGTCAAAAGTAGATCCAGCATCACAGGAGAACCAGTTCAAAGCTAAGCCATGCAGACTATGGATCAGGATGCCAAGATCTATCATCTGTGTAAAAATTACTTTTAGACTTGTCATTATAGGCTGGTAGCATTGCAGAAATTTCACAACCAGTATTAAAACATACCACTTAGCTTATTTTTGCCTGCTTGTTCTTCTTCTTTCATCTTTTTCCTTTTTATTTCTAGAAGCTCTGCATCAAACTTGGCTTTCCAATTAAGGAAATTCTCAATGGTAACAGGAGTGCCATGAAAACGTTGCTGGAAGAATAGAAAACAAGGCTGCAAACACAACTTGCAAAGCTACAGGTGAAGATGAGCATTCTCTTAATTATTTTAATTACAACACTCCAGAAACACTGCTTGCTGTGTAGTATTCTGAGAAATCAATCCTAATTCTGAGAGTATATAAAGAACAACATTCTTGTGGTTTTTGTCATGGGATTCTCCCCTTAGAGAACTATACTGAGGTGGAAACTCTCAAGGAAGAACCCTGCATACTCCTTTTGGACTTAGAGCGCAATAGTTCACAACTCCCCACTAATATAGTTTATTTATAAGTAAGCAGCACTTCTTATTAACCCTTAAGTGTAATCTACACCAAAATACTGCCCATTAAAATATATTAATCCTTTTATATTGCTGAAACAGAAAAAAAAAAAAAAAAATCTTTTCTCAGACATTTCTTTGCCAATTTTCAGAAATACAGAACCTTCCAAGTCCCATCACCCTCCAGCTATTTCTCAGAAAGTGAGTGATTAGTTGGACTTAGCACAATCCACAAATGGTGAAACTATTCTACAGGAGGGCAAACCAGTCTTGAAGATTGGTCCCACTGCTTCCACCCTATCCACTCAGTCTACCAAGGAAGACAGCCTTCCTCAAACCATGGAGCCCACGTGCAGCATGATATATTCTAGCCTTTTTTGCTCCCCATTGCTCCCCCTTCTTCCAGCAAAAAACTCTCTATAGCAAATCTGATTTCCTTTGGGAAAAATCCCTACCTTAGGAAGTAATGCTAGAAGGAACTGTGAACATGCAGTTAGAATCTAAAAAGACTGCTTAAGAAAAAAGATCACTTAAGTTCATTAAACAATCTTCTTATGTTTCAATTAAATCATTTTTAGGATAGCTGTTCCTTTCCAACTGCAACTGAGAACTGCTCCTGCATCAAACCAATGCATTTTAAAAAAGCTGAAAGTCTTTTTCATTGAAGACATTATTTTACATACTTTCTCTTCTTCCTCTGCTTCTCTTTCTTTCTGTTTCTTCTCTTCTTCTCTTCGTGTTTTTATTTGATCCACTATTTCATTTAATTTCTCCTGTACTGCTGAGACTAGAGTGAAGATCATTACCATTCCTAGATTTTCTTCTGCCTACGACACAAAGAAGGCAACTTCAAACAGAAGAACCTGAATGCATAAATATGTTTATAGAAAGCAGGATGCTGTGCAAATGCAGAGAGCACAGCTGACACATTCTGCACCAGTCTCAAAAGCTTGCTGTAAAATTCAAATTGAACTGGCCAGTTAATCCAGTCAGTTATCCCCAAATGGGTATGCAGCAAAACACAAAGATGAACGTCTGTGATCAGGTTATTAACACATTATAGACATCTTCTGAAAGGCTTTTTCATGAATAAAACAAAACCTGCAGTAAAAACACAACTCTAAAATTTGAATATCATAAATCATAAGAGACAAGTCACTCAGAACCTTTCTTCTCCTGGGACAGTTTATTCCTTAATTCTATTACATGCTCCTTTGAAGTGAGACAGTTTCCCAGGAAAATCAGAAAACATCGGCTGATGGAAGAAAGGTTACATGAAGTAAACTGAAAATGAAAAAAATGCTCACTAAACATATTATGGCAATTTGAAGGCAGTGAGGACCTGTCAGAAATTCCTGAAACCAAAGCAGTGCTTCCTTCTTTCCTTCACAATGCACTCTCACTGATCCCAAAGGTTGATGAGATCCACCCTTAAATTGATGTTATCAAAAAGAATCAAGAATCAATGTGGCATTTTTCAATATTTACAAATGAAACTGAGGTGGCTTTTTTCACAAATACTACATATATAAATATATACACACACAGTTAAACAAATTCACCTTAAGCTGGAAGTGGAAAAGAGGGGAAGCCCTAGTGCACTTCCATTTCATTACTCTACATTATTGCACACACTGAATCAGCCCTATAGCTTACCTCAATGATGTCATTCACCAAACTCAAACCACAAAGTAAATCCCTATAGTATGGAACATGTTTCAGATCAGTAGCAGATACCTCCGAAAACAACTGATTTGAGAGAGAAATTCCAGCCAATGTGTCTTACCTGCTGCTCTAGCAGTTTTATTATGTCCATAACATCATTATCATCAAGATTCTCCTGTGAGACAATTTCATAGAGTGGAGTTTCATCAGGGTATGTTTCTCTATAGGTAAATTTAAGGGTTGTTTGGACAGCTACAAGATAAAGAAACACATATTCTTATGGTGATAACTCTGTATGTTTTAATTGTATGTTTTCCTACTGCATCAACAGCCTAAAGATTATAGAATATAAAATATTCTTGATCCAAAGGAACAGTCTTCTTACACAGATGTCAAAGCAATATGAACAGATTTAAACATAACCCAAGAGTTCAAAGAAATTAAGACAATAAAGTTTACACTTGCACAAGCTATTAAAACCTACTCATGTCTGAAAGGTCTCTAGGAAGACTGAAAAACCTTCTGTGGTATGACAGGTACTAGATCAGTAATCTCCCTCATATTCTACTTAAAGCTGGAAAACAGCAGGAGTCATAATACCAGAACTAGAGAAAATCTCAGCATATCAACACCTCAGATTCTGTGTGCCTGGTTGAAGTATCAACCTCTGTGCTGGGTTCCAGGGCTCCACACTGTGGACAAACACACTATGTCCAGTAGAAGTTATTAAGCAAAGAACTACCTAAGAAAAATGCATTCAGTTTGAAGCTGCCCAGAGCCAGGCTAAGATGGAAACAAGGCAAAAGAGAATCAAGCTCCTTTTACACATCCTCCCGGAATACCAGGGAGAAGCTTTCCCTTAGTTCCAAACTCACAGTTCTCGGCAGCACAGCAGTCTGTTCAACACAGACACCTGCTCTAAGCAGGACTTACTCCTTTAAAACTAAGTAAGGCAGCAACAGTTTATTCCTTCTGTTATAGTATCCAGAATAGCAGCTTTCAAACTTGCTAGGAGTAAGGATTGCTTACAATATGCCCACACAATTGTTGGTACTCAAAAAATACACACGGACTTGGGACCCACAGCCTTCTGCTCTGGAACTGCTCCTTAAGGGCTGCACATTCACAGCACACAGACTCAACTATCCCACGTAGCTGGCACACACACAGTTGCCAGAAAACAAATCCCCTCACAACATGTCTGTAAGCCACTGAAAGGACAGTGACAACCAATACTTTTTGAAGCTATGCTACAAAGCCTTTGAGATTCAGCAGAAAGCAGTCCTACAGTGAAAGCATAATGTTTTTGCTTTCAAGACTAAACCCAAATCCTTGAACTATATTTGTGAAGGAAAGTTTGCTGTATCAGGCCCCTATAGGGATCTAAGTGGAGGTATACATAGCTGTTGGTGATAGAATTAGATTTAAACATATACAGGAGAAGTTTCTGAGTAAGACATGATCAACTTACTTTCATCATTTTCTCCAGCTTCAGATGTCACAGTGATTGTGAAAGTTGTTGGCTTTTCTGACAATACTGTTCAAAAGAAAAAAAGCAAGAGTCAGGGAGAGTCCTTAAATCAATTACTTCTTCACATCACTAAAACTGAACTTCTTAAAGACTTATAAAGAAAGTAATCTCTTGATACAGTGTTAAGGGCCTTTTAAACTTATTAATGTAATACTTTTCAATTAACAGCTATTTTCCATACAATGTTATGCCTGGAGTGCTCTTTGAATGAGACCATACGTCGTCAAACAATACCAAAGGATTTCACTTTTGGAAAACTTTCTCTTCTGGAAGTTTCACTGTTCCAGAAAGTGCAAATCAAATCAAACTTCTGGTAGTGCACTGACTGCGTGCAGAAAGCTATCAAAGCTAATTTGCTTTACTGCACTAAATGTGTCTGATGAACATCCAGTGCACTCTTGACCCTGGACTATTTTTACAGTATGTCTACACGTGTATTTAAAACAGCTTAATGCAAGAAATGCTACTAACCAAGCAACGTACTAGAATGGAAGCGTGTGAATCAGGCAGCGAGAAGACAGACAACACAACACAGCAAGAGCTGTGAGCTCTGTTTCACAGGCTAAAAACCTCATTGCACAATTGTGGGCTGCAGACCACATACTCATGTAAGAGGTGCTCTGCATCTCTATTATAACCTATGCCCAAATGAGTGTACATGCTCTCTAAGTATCAACTGAGTTCTGCCTAATTGCTAATGCACTACTACGATGTTTATTCCCCTCTCTTCTCTTGGGCATAAAAGCATTACATGAGTGAACAATAACTCCAAGTAAGCATCACAGTAAAGCCTGCATGAAAGAATATGACTTCTATATCAGTATCAGATATCTAGCATCCCCAGCTACCAGACATCAATTCATATACTTTTAAGTAATCTTTAACATAAAACTGAAGACCTGAAAAGATTTTCAGATTGAAGCAATAGGCAACTGTACTGGGCAAATGTTTGTGTGGTGAAGTTACTGCCAAGTAAGATGCTGTGGAGCTCTAGGCAGAGGAAATACTGTGCATAAAGAAAACCGAAAATGCCCCGATTTGTCTATTGTTAACATCCTTTGGATACGGAATGCCAAAAATCATGTTGGATTAGCAGGCATGGTAGATACTCTTGATTGTTTGATAGTAAATTGAAAATTCTGAAAAACTGATGAACCAACGTATCCACAATATGAAACTTTCAGCGATGTAACATGCTGCACCAGGGAATTAAAGCTTGCCTTTTTTTCACCTGCAATGGAGGGAGGCAGGTAGTGGCAATACACTTAGGGACGAAACAGCACCTTTAAGCACCCCAAAACATCCCGTGCCTCACGATCGCGACAAGCTTGTTACCGGAAAGGAAAACCGGTCGGCACACAAACCAATTCCCTGGGCTGCATCTTTTCAAAGGCTCCTCCGAAGAGCATCCTGCCGGCACAGGGGACCGGGTTGCCCACGCCGGGCTGGCTGCTGTGCCACGGCGCTAAACGCGGCAGGGGCAGCGCCCACGGACCGGGCCACGAGGGCCACCAAGCGCTGTGCTCTTCCCGGCCAGGGAAAGCGAACCAACACCCCGGGCACGCACCCAAGCCGCGCGGCTCGGAACCCCGCGGGACCCGCGGC
>VZRH01003215.1:69813-110761 GCA_013397555.1 Urocynchramus pylzowi
GGCCGCCCGCACCGCGACGCCGCCGCCACCCCCGCCCGCGCCTGCGTTGTCCCGGCCCCGTCCCGGCCCTTCCTAGCATGCCTCGCGCTCGCGGTAGGCGGGAATGCCGCCTCTGGGCTGGGCTGGGCCGGGCTGCACCGGCGGAGGGAGGTCGCGCTCGGGGAGCCGGTGTGCCGCCCCGGTCGCCTTCACAAGCGCGGTGCCCGCTGCTCAGTCAGTTCCAGCGCTCGCTGCCTGCCGCTCAGCTCCCGGCAGGACGGATCCGGCTGGCATCGCCCGCCCTGCCTCCCCGCCCCGCCCGGGAGCGGCGGCCTTGGCAGAGCTGGAGCCCGCAGTCCCTGTGGGACACAGACTAGTGATGGTATGGTTCACTCTTGGACGTTCTTCCTTTGGACATTTACAGGGATCAGCAAACTGAAGGGGATTCAAACACGATGCTTTAGGTATTGCGTTAGGGTACCGTGAAGGCAGCTGAATGCCATTTCTGCCAGAAGTTGGAGGTTTATTCCATGCAGCTGGTGATTTGCAGCTTGTAGTTAAACAGCGCCTGCAAACTTCCCAGGAAATGCTCACCGTGATTTCAGGAGTCCCATCACATCGGCGGCATCGCCATGATGTGTGTGCTGACCGGGAGTCGCCAAGGCTGATGGTATTGGCAGCTGCCATGCTTTGGGATTACCTGCCAGGGTGAATTCAAGACTGTCGAGGGTTAAACAACAGCAGACCCTGATGGGTACGTGGTACACAGAGAGGTTGTAAGGTGCATCCCGTTCCTGGCCCCATGGCTGGCAATTTCCCCTCAGATATATCTTATAAGCCCAAGGTTTCCAGAAAAGTTACCATGGGTATAAAGAAAATAATTTTCAAGTGAGCAAACTGGAATTCTAAGTGAATTCTTGGGTAAGATTACTCATTTCAGCAGGCACAGTTTGACTGTTTAACTACCAACTCATAGATTTGTCTGTAATCATGAATTAATTTAAAAACTGTACCTTCACTACCAATCCATGGCATGTTTCAAAGAGCCGAGGAGTAAAGGGAAATACACCAAATCACTTAAAATACTATAGCTGTAGTACTATGGATTCATATATGCTAACAAGGCAATAATCTGTTAGTATATTGGCGGGTTGACTTCACAGTGGCAGATAGTATTTCTACTCTGTATTTTAAATTACATGCTATTATGAAAAATACAGAGCAAATAGTAATCGGGACAAAATCAGAAAGCATGAAGCCTAATTTAAAAGTTAGGTGAGCAGATATAAAAAGAATTTTACAGCTTACCTTTAACTGCAAATATTGCATCATTTTATAGTAGTACTGTAAAACAATAGAAATTGAAAGAATTCACATGGACTAAAGACAGCAGGTTTTTGTCATTTGGATCCAGACATCAGCACAGGGGTTTTCTATCAAAACTTTCAGATACACAACTCAGCTGCATGAATTCCAGATTACAGTGTTCCATCTTAAATAAAAAAATACAAACATTTTTAAAATTAAATCAGAATTTGTGTTTGCTACCAGAAGTACTTTGTTTCTTAAGGAGTTCATATAAAGAATGCAGCCCCATTACCTTTTATTAGGTTTGCATGGCCAGATTTTGGTAGCAGGGGCACTACAGGGGTGCCTTCTGTGAGAAGCTGCCAGAAGCTTCCCCTGTGTCCTACAGAGCTGATGCCAGCCAGCTCCAAGACAGACCTGCTGCTGAACAAGGCTGAGCACCATCAGCAGTGGTGGCAGCACCTCTGGGATAGCAGATTTAAGAAGGGAGAAAAAAAGACCCTGAGCAACAGAAATTGCAGTCAGAGAGAGGAGTGGGACAGCTCTGCAGACACCAAGCTCAGTGAGGAAGGAGGGGAAGCAGGCTCTAGAGGTTCCCCTGCAGCCCCTGGTGAGACAGCTGTGCCCCTGCAGCCCAGGGAGGTCCCTGGTGAAACATCTGCCTGCAGCCCCTGGAGAAACCCACACCAGAGCAGGGGGTGCCTGTAGGAGGCTGTGACCCCACCAGGGGCCTGTGCTGGAGCAGACCTTTGGCAAGACCTGTGGAGAGAGGAGCACACACTGCAACAGGTTTGCTGGCAGGGTTTGTGACCCTGCAGGGGATCTACCCTGGTTTATGAAGGGCTGGATCCCATGGAAGGAACCCACACTGGAGCACTTAGTGAAGAACTACAGCTTCTGTAAAGGACCCACACTGGAGAAGTCAGTGTCTCCTGGGAGGAAGTACCCCATTCTGGAGCAGGGGGAGAGTGTGAGGAGCCCTCCCTCCAAGGAGGAAGGAGCAGCAGAGACAATATGTGATGAACTGACTGCACCCCTCATTCACTCACACCCCCTGCACCACTGGAGGGGAAGAGGTAGAAAATTTGTGAGTTGAATTGAGCCCAGGAAGAAGGAAGGTGGTGGGGAAAGGTACTTTAAGATTTAGTTCTCATTATCCCACTCTGATTTCACTGGTAATAAAATAAACTATTTTCTCTGAGTGGAGTCTGTTTTCCCTTGACAGTAATTGCTGAGTGATCTCTCCTTGTCCTTATCTCTACTCATGAGCCTTTCCTTATATATTTTCTCCCCTGTCCAGATAAGGAGGGGAGGGACAGAGCAGTTCTGCCTCCTGCATTTTCCAGTAAAATGTACTCTAAATAATTAGGTTTTTCCACTTCAAGCCCCTGGGGTCATTTATTAATAGCAGATAGCATCCTATAGTGTAGCATATGGCTTTGGAGGCCACATATATATGTGTACATGGCAAGACAATGCAGGAAGCATTAAAAAAATTACGGCATGCATTTCCCTCCCACTTAGAGTTAGAAACATCTGCACAGAGGGTTAGAGAGGAGATGAGTAATATCACATCATACCAAACTGACTTAACACAAAAACATCATTAAGCCTTCTTTCACAAAACTCAGTAGTTTTTAATCACAGTAATTTTCATGGGCCCAGTATATGTATAAATTACAAATTTACAGAGGCAAAACAAACCCGATTGTACAGACTGAGATTTTTCCCATCCTCATTTGCTATTTGTACAGTAGGCAAGCACACAAACACCTCAGAGATTCTGAAGTATTTCTAAATAGGAGACTGACCTTTCTACTGTTTTCAGCCAGAATACATTTCAATTCAGTTTGCCATATGTCAAGTGTTCGTTCATACAGCTGCTATGTGTTACACACCCCCACCGTGTGCCCCAGTGGGGATTTTATCTCCTTATCAGAATTGAAAGTTCTCTCATCATTGTATCTAAACTCAGCCTTTAATGATAAAATTTCCCCATATGTTTCCTACGTGCTACTGTAGCCCCAGACTTAACTAGTAGTTAGCTCAGTGTAGATTACATATATAATACAAAAAAAAAAAAANAAAAAAAAAAGAAATAGCAGAAGAGGAGAAATAAGTAATTTCTGCTAGGTGTCGCTACAGAAAAGCTGGATAGCTGTCCTTGCTCCATACAGAATGGACTCATTCATAGGATCCAATCAAAGTCTACCTCTTAAAGATCCTTTTAGTGGAAAGAAAAAAAAATAAAAAAAGCATTTGTAAATAACTTTCTCAGAATGTACTTATCCTTTCAGCACAACTATTATAAAGCAGAGACCTGAAGCTTGAAATAGCCCACCCTAATAGATCACCACATCCCACAGGAGTCAAAATGCCATCAGTAAAGGCATCTGTAAGCAGGTGCTGAAGGACTACATTAATAAGATGCACTTGCTCACATGATTTATACATCAATGTAATGCTATACTGGAAAGTTCCAGCACAGCTCAGGTCTGATGTAGAGCTAGACAGGTTCCTGCTTCTCTGCAAAGCATTGTGGGGTCTTGGATCTTCAGAGCTGTGTTATGATCCCAGGGTCTTCATCAATCCTCAGATACTTTCCACTTGCACGCTCCTTGAGTGCCCAGTCATGGAGGAGGCTGTAATCATAGTGCTCCTTATCCACTCGTTTTAGAAAGGCCAGTCCAGAAATGGCCTGCCACTCCCTGAGAGATGGGATCCGAATTTCCTTTACATTCTCACTTCCTGGGACAAAGCCAAAGAACTTCCTTACGTTCTGCATGGCATAGAGCCTGGAGTGCTGCTCTGTTGCCTCATCAAAGAGCTCCTGCTCATTGTGGACATAGCTGTTCCAGTATCTGAAGTGTAGAAAGCTGAGTGGGGAGAAACAGCTTGCCAGGCAGTAAGAAAGGAACACAGTGATGACTACCACAGCAATCAAAAGCCAGCCAGCCACCTTAGCAAAAGAAAAAAAGAAAATAACTGTTTGAGCTGAAAGTACTCACAGTGGTAACTTTTGGGCACCAGAAAATCCATAAGATTAACTTTATTTACTTTTCCTAAATAATAGCATTAACAAGGTATAAGCCTGGAAAGTATCTTTTACCACCAAACCCAGTCCATGCCTACTGGAGGCAGCCATGTAGTAAAATCACTTGTTCCTTTCAAGTTCAAGAAAGCTCTGTTGTGCAGTTTTAAGAATATTGCTTTCTCAGCAATTATTGTTATGAGATGCAGGTCCTAGACTATATTAACTTATAGCCTGTTTAAAGCCAGTTTTCTCTGAAGTGACAACTTAATGCTTCTCCTATTATTTACCCAGTATGCAAACTTTTAGAATTGAGTCTGATCTAAACCCCAAGATTTTACATGGGTTCACGTGAAGCTCTTAGTCTTGGGCCTCTTAGTCACGTTTCTTCTGCTTTAATGAAGAAACTTCATACCCTCCCTGACTCTTGAACTTCCATTTGTTGTACTTGGTATTACTTTTCAGGATACTACAGAAGAAAGAATATATCCTCAGGCAGCAGGTAATGGGACAAGCAGATACAGTAATTTATATACCTAAAGTTTAGTTCCACTTAAAAGAAAAGAACATGCTTCAAAAGACACAGATTTAGCACTCAAGGCAGAGGACACTGATCTTGTTTTATGCCTGCTGAATTAGCTTCACCTCTCATCATCGAGGCAACAGGAGTTACTCACTTGTGACTGGTATCGGAGGAGGAGAATCACTTCATCTCTTGCCCGGGTCAGCTCTGGAGGAACCAGCTGCCTGCAGGGAAACGTAGCCAGCACCCTCCTGCGCTCGCTAGCGGTACCATTAGGAGCAGCTCCATAGTACTGCTCAGGGACGTGCTCGCTCACGGCACAGATATAGTATGAGCCATTGATCAGGGTGACTGCCAGCCACGTGACTGGGGCAACCAGTGCCCTCCCCGTGATGCTGCACAAGACAAAGCAGACCAGTTTGCACCTCAGCAACCAGTTTGATGAAGTCTCCCTCCCAAAATGAGAGCTTTTGCCCATAACCAGCCTCCAAGTCTGGTTGTTCAGGGCATAGCCAACAATCAGAAGGATCAGTGCAGGCACTCCTAGGAAAGCCAGCCCATAGATAAGGTTCTGCCCGACGTGACAAGGACAGCTGAATGTGAAAAAAGAGAAAAGTTGCTGCCCACCAATTGTCAATATTGCAATTATTGCATTGGCAACAACAACTTCTTTGCCTTTTAGAAAAGTTAACCACTTTGGGAGGAAAGTCATTTTAGATCCTATTCTTTACCAGAGTCTTTTGATTTAGGTCAGTACCAGCTTTTAGTTATATTCAACTAGTATCAATGGCAGAGCAGAATAAACACCCAGAGCTTGAAATAAATACCACCAAACAACACCCAAAACCCCCCTACTAGTCTTTCTCCTCCCACTAATTTTCAGTGGCCTGTTTGCTAGCTTTAAGTATGCTTGCAGACAACCACTGATGTGTTTTAATTGATTCAGTAATTTATCTCAGCTGTTCTGGAAAATGGAGCTTTTAGGCTACTGTGAGCTCTGCCGGCCCATTGCTAATTGTCTGAAATTGACAATAAATTCCCCCTACCTTTGGGATGACAGGCAGTGTTATGAAACTGATGGCTAACCTGTCAGAGTTAATTGCCAAGCTGTTTGCTAATCAACAGTAATTAGCAGAAACATGGCATGAAACTAGGAAAAAAAAAAAAAAAAAAAGAGCCTTTCAGCTACTCTTCATAAAAGATCATCCAAACAAATCCTTGGCAAATGGACTAATTTTTTTTTTTTTTAAAAGTGAATATTTCCACTTTAAAATAAACTTATAAAATATTCCATAAGTTGCACAATGTTTGGGATCCCAGTGCTGTTTGCATTTGATGTCCCTTCTGGAGCAATTCATTGTCCAAGCACTGGAGTTTGAGAAGTAGTTAGCTGCTGGATCATGAGGATTTTAGTGTTTCACCTGTAGGTGGCAAGAAACTGGCGTGTCTCTTTTTGTGACAGTGCTGAATGTTTCCTTTGGAAAGTTGGTTGGGTTGTGGGTTTTTTTGTTTGTTTGGGGTTTTTTTGTTGTCTTTTTTTTGGCGGGGGGAGGGTTGTTGTTTGGTTTTTTGGGGTTTTTTAAAATAATATCTATATAATCTGCTATTCACAAAATGTCAAGCCAGCTGTTATTTATATAGAGTGCTTGTGATTATGAGTTCCAAGATTTTCTGCAAGTATAGTTAGTCCTATTCTGTGGACAGAGATAAAAACTTTTCAATTAAGTGTTTCCACAGCTGGCTTCCAGATATTGGGATAGATGACCTGGGCTCTGAGCATCTCTCACAAATCAAGCCTTTAACAGGGGTCTCAAAAATTGAAAACATTTCATTCTGGATCACACTTTTTCTATGGTCACACTATCCAGTAGTTCTATGCATTGCATAACCTAGGCTGATCTGAATATGCAAATACTTGTGTTTAAGTACTGAAAAGTCTGACAGTCTGTCATATAAACTTTCTTGCCAAGAAAAGAAAAAAAGTAAAAGTTAGCCAGAAAGTTTGTGGGGAAATTTGCCTTCCCATTACAGGTGCCCATCTCCAGCATGTGTGGAGTTGGTTGTGTGATATAATAGTGTCTGCACAGCCTCTTCTCTCCCCTTGCAGAGGGGGTTGCTAATAATAAATTTAATCTCAAGCAGCTGTTTTAGCACACGTGGTGTCTGCTTGGATGGCAGAGACCCTCTCTTAGCTGTTGCACACAGGCATGGCATGTTACACATGTCTTGCCTATTCACTAGGCAGGACCCTGTTCCTGCAGTGTTCGGGTGGACACCTGCTTGTCTCATCCCCAGTCACCATCTGGGAAGGAGGTCCTTGCTGGTAACTGGCTCTCAAACAATGTGATGCTGTTACACAAAATTAAAAGCAGTACAGAAACATGCTGAAACATCCAGCAACATTTTATCACAGCTTTTCTGGAACTTGTTACATTCTTAGCTGTTTGGACAGAGTAATAGCACAGTGAAATCCCAGAGCTGTCAATACTGTCATTTTAACCCTTCATTTTCTTTCAGTATCACAGGATTTTCTGTAACTTCTTTTTGGTACTAGTGACATTATATTTAAAAAAAAAAAATCAGTGAAATAAACTTGCCACACTATTACAAAATCATTTTATAAGTATTCCGTTATGCCTCAGTTCATTTAAAAATCTCTGATTGATTCCTTCTGAGATTTCTTTTGGAACCTGCGTCTTATTTTGTTTATAAGGGAGGAAGGCTCTCCCAAGCATCACTTGTTTACTCAAGAAACACATTAGATGTGAAATTGAAGTGGTATCCAACACTGAAATATTAATAGTCAGCCTAAGGCTGTTGAATGAGGCAATTTATACAATCAATACAATAACTTTGTACTTCTGCATTTTCATTCTTTGGCATTTGCTTTCATGCTCTGCTGTAAATGATCCTGCTGGGTCATCCTATTATGGAACAAATTACAGGGTTGGATCCAATTAAGAGCTTGGGTGGCACATCAAACCTTTAAGTACTTGCCTTTGCAGAAGAATCCAGGGTCCTGAGGTAGACATTTAGGCTCTTTGTCCAATTCCAAGGAAGAGTTAGAACTGGATGCAACCCAAAATACCACTACCTGAGGTGACAGCTTGCTGGCCTGTGAGGCAAAACAATGCTTATAGCTGACATCTGAGGCAAATAGGATCCATGAACAAACCTTAGTCATGGTTTTGCTTTTCATATTGCAGGGCTCTGTCAGCTTGAACTCACTGCCAGTAACCTCATTTATGAGAAGAGAGGGGTTTTTTTCGTTTGTTTGTTTTGGTGTGGATTTTTTTTTTTTTTGGTTGTTTGGTTTTGTTTTTTTTTTTAGGAGAATCATTTGTCATTTCTTTTAAAACATGGTCATTGGAATACAGAGTTCACCTTCCCATACACAGCAAACAATTTTTATTCTCCTTTTTATTGAAATAAAGCAACCATGGCAGAATAGAGAGATTTCAGCTCCCTTCTCCACCTGCTCTAGTAAAAATTCACTCACTCATCTCTTTCTTCCATAAGCTCAGTTATTATTAGAGATGAGATGTGACTGTGCTGCTAAGAAGCTGTGTTCTCCAGCTTTCCTGCCATAGTTCTACCAGTTGCACTTAACTTCACCACAGAGAGGATTTTGATAATTATTGGATCAAAAAAAAAGACCAGGATTTTGTTATCTAATAGTCAGGGAAAGTAAGGGAGGAAGAGGGAAGTGATCTTCTATTTTCTATCTGAAGTTTGGAGGAGGAGACTGAGTCCTGGTCTCTCTGGAAGCACACGTGTTTTCACCACTGAGTTAGCAGTCAAAAGGCCAATGTTCTGTGGCTCCTCCAGCTGCATTTTGAGTTCTATTTTGCATGGATGTCAAGCTCACCTGTGCATGTCAGAAAGCATGGAATGAAAGTACCTGCATGACAGATTTCCTGTGGGAGTAGAGGGGATCACTGCCCATGTCCTGTGATCTGCCAGGTCACAGTCTGGATGCAGGCTGCCAAGTCATTTTCATGGTCTCTTTGGCCTTTGGAGAAGTTCCTGTCCCTGTAACCAAGACAAGCATTGATGAAAAAAAACCAACAAGCTTTATGTTGAGGGAAGAATAGAAATCTGTTAATGATTTTTTAAAAGCTTACATATTTCACTTCAGAATTCAGCTGTGCTTTACAGGCAAATTTATGAGATTTTAGGTTCTTGCAGAGAGCAGAAAGGAGGGGCACAAATCTCAAACCCTCTTGAGAAACATGACCTAACCAAGGAAGTTTCAGCAGGTCAAACTGAGAGTGTTTCCCAGGCAGGGCACTACAGCAAAGTGACAGCAGTGGCATTGCTTTATTTGGAAACATGTTGAGAGCAGCAGCCACACTGGACTTCTAGTAAAAGTACTCATGTGTGATATGAGAAACCTGTGTTCAAGTTCTTTTTTTTCACATAGATTCAAATCCTCAACACCTACCTTGTGATTTGAAAGAATTCTGTTTTCTGTCAGAGAAAATTTAATACAAGATCTATCCATCTGCAAAATGGAGAGCAAACAAAAGCTTGACACTGTATTTTACTAATTTGGACACTTGCCTTTTGTAGTTTATGAATTCTTGTTTTGGGTCAAATTTTTTTTTCATTTTTTTTTTCTTTTTTAGGCTTTCTAACTAGGCAATATCTAATTTATTATTTGCTTCTATGTTCCACTTATCATGTACTTTCCTCTACATGTATCAGCTTTCCCATAATAGCCAGACCATTGCAAGAGACAGAGTGCTGGTGCATGCTTTTATTTGTGCTTTTGAGCTTTGGAGTACATTTTCTATTTGGTTTTTGTTTTTTAATTTGATGGGAGTTAAGAGAACTGATATAGTCTAATGCTCAAGCACTGTGAAGACTGATCTTGGGGCTGAAGGCTGAATTTCTCTCCTGAAAAACAGGACAGAAAGAGAGGTGGAGGGTGATTCTAACTTTCTCACTATTCCAATTGCCTTGGATTACTTCTAAGTATATGTTCAGGATTAAAACAGGTGCCAGATGTGTGCCTACCTCTCCTCTTTTCACAGGGCTGCAAGACAGTCCACCAAGGACTTGTTTCCCTCACTGGAGCCATTGAATCCCCAGTTTATCTGGACACCCTTCAGCTTCGTTCTCTCAATAATGTGCAAACCTTTCAAAATGCAGTACATTCTACTCAATGCACAGCAATATATGTGTGGATTTACTTGTGTGCATGTGGGCATGTCTGTATTTTTCAAAGGATGTTGATGTGTCCTTGCCATACATTGCACTGTCTGGTGCACAGGGTTCCCACATGATTATGATATTAATAATGCAGGCTGAAGTAATTAATCCATATGTATTCTGAACCAGATAAATAGAATTGTGCTCATTTATGAGTAATCTTAAGTGCTTTGTGGTCAGTTCACTTAAGTTGAATTATGCTAATTATAATCTTTTACAGGTTGGTTTGTTATTTTTTTTTTTCAAATGTAATGCAGTACACTCTCTTGTGGAATATGGGATTACTCATGCAATGTGAGGCATATTTGGTGCTAGTCACCAGTTGGAGACAATCAGAGAAACAAACCCATCTTAGACTCAGTTTAGAAATGCAAGTAACTATCTAGAGAATTGTGATGCCTGTCTTTTAAAATTTATTAAAAGTTAGATATGAGAAGTACCTACAATTGTTTCACTTGTAAAATGGAATAAGGTTTTACAGGGTCAGAAAAGCACCTGAAAAAAAATGGAAGAGGCAATTACATGATAAAATTGTCAGTACAAGTTAATTCTGTGTGAAATAAAAGCAGTTAGGGTGACTGAGCTTTACACAGAAAAGCTGAAAATCCTTATTTTTCCTGGTTGAATTGTGTCATAACTTTAAACTACCATTTTTTAAAATAAACTCATCTTCCTTATCCCACATGAATCACATCTGAATGCCTTCTGTGTATCTGTAGTAGTAAATATCTGTAACTTTATTCTTGCACTGGATCTATTAGTTAATAGAAATTTGGCATGGCATTCAGAGGAGGTCATATATTTTTACTTCCTTTCCTGAGAGGACTCACTTGGACTATATGTGCAGGTAAGTCCTATAAGGAATGACAACTACCTGATTAATTTCTAAATTCACCAGTGACCATCGTTGAAGTTCATTACAAATCAAAACTACCACATAGGCCAAACTTACCACAGGGGAAAATAGATGAACTAAGCCTGGATGTTCATTTCAAGGATATTAAAAAATAGGGGCTATTAGAGGTTAAAAATGATAGAATACCCCCTAAGAACATGGTTGGTGAAAGTGCCATTTGCATAAGGTGGCAGCTGTACAGGTACAGAATTTATTCCTCCGGGAAGCTGAGTTCTCTCAATCTGCCCTGGCAGCTTTACACAAACATGGTGGTAGCAGTGCCTTAAAAGCCACACTTCCCCAACTTAGGCAGATATTAACTCATCAGACTACAGCAGTAAGAGTTGGCAGACTACTATAGCTTCTTTAGATTGAAAACAATCAATTTTTATTTCCCTTGTACTGCAGTATCTTGCAATTGTGTTTTTATTCTTTAGAGCAGAAGTTTTTGTTAGCTCTCCAAACACCAAAGTCTGATAGAAACAACAAAATAAATTTACTGTCCCTAAAAATGTAAGACCTGTTCTGTTTGACTTCCTGTGTGTGCTAGCTGTGTATTTGATTACAAACCATTCCTAAGGACAGAGTGATTATTTATGCTGTGGACAGTGGCAGATTGTTGCCAGTCAAATTCCTCCCAAAGGGCTCGGTGCACTCAGAGAATAGGAGGAGCATGAGCAGCATTACAGACTGCAGCAAACACATCTCATGCAAAAGACAGAAGAGCAGAGAGGAGAAAAGAGAAGAGAAAGAGGATTGAGGGAAAACTGTGCTGCTTGAGGAAGAAAAGATATAAACTGACAATCAAATACATCAGGAGTTACATAAGCAGCATGTCTCGGTCACCAGGAAGAAAGCAGGAGAACCACAAAATAGTAAGACATTTTTGTCAGGTGTTATTCTAGTTGTGCATGGAGTAAGAATAACCTATTATTTTATTGATGCATTTTATACACTCCTATTTCTGAACAATCTGAAGGTACTGAAAGGATAGGGATAAGATTGTTGGTACAAGAGCAGAGCTGCTGGCAGCATTTATGGCTACTATTCCTAATGCTGGGATTCTGTATAGGCTTGAAAAAGAGGGGCACAAAGTTTCTGAGACTGCAATCTGTTCAGAAGCAGAAGTCTAAGTGCTTCAAGTGTTTATGGTCTAAGATACAAATGCCAGGTAAGTTTGTGTACCTGTGTGGTTAGACAGTCACTCAATGAAACACAGAGAGGAGATCTCTGTTCTGTGCTTGAATGGTTTGATTCCACACAAAATTTTCTTCAGGAGTTTAGAGCTTTAGGGCTTTGTCTATGGTGAATGGTGATTTTTGACAGGAACTGGGCAGTGGAAAAATTCCAGAAGGCTTTAAGACAATATTGTATCAATTTCTGAAAAGAGGAGAGAGGTCTCCACTGAAAATAAATGGAAGAGTGTAATATAATTACAGTTAATATACCTAAGTTTATGGTCAAAAAGTATTCCAATGGATCGCAAGTGTGGCTGATAAATTTGATTATATTGATATATTATGCTTAAGTTTCTCTGAGGTAATTTTCTTGTTGCAACAGAGACTTTTTGCTGAACAATAATAACAAAACAATACAGGACCTGTATGACATCCATTTACTCCATTGAAAACTTGTTACTGAGAATTTGGCCAAGAGTATAATATTATTTTAAACAGGATTTATCACTAAAATGAGTTTGGAAAATGGTTCTGCTTAAGATTTTGAACAGTGACTTGTTAAAACAGCAGCACTGATTAAACTCCAAACTTCTGATGCAAAGGAAGCAGAAAGAAATCTTTCCACCCAGCTGTTCTTACTTTGCTAGGATGATTTGTTCTGTTGTTTTTATTGGTATTCACTATTTTTTTTCCACAGGCTAGAGACAGCAGCTCTGGTCTGACCACATGCCACAGGGCTGTAGCACTTCCTTTAATTAATTCCTGTCCAAGAAGTTTAGTAAGAGTCAACCCAATCTCTCACTTAAAGGACAGCTGCTACTCCTGCTAAATACAGACAGTTCTGCAGTGCATGGATGTGATCTGACAGGGCAGGAAGAGAAGGAAACTCTCCTCCAAATTGTTGCACACCTGAAGACCCCACAGTAGTGCTTGTGGCAGGACCAGTGCAGAGACATACCTTTGGCATCTTCAGCTGGTCTCCATGTTCCTTGGGCAAGGGGCTGCAATCCTCACCATCCCCTTCATCTTGTTGTTATTCTTTACACTTGTACTGAATTATAGTACTTTTTCATTATTCTGAGCTAAATTTTTATCTACTTTTTACTTTTTTTTTAGAGAAAGCAGCTAATGATTTGAATCAGATCACCATACCTTTGTGAACTGTTGTGCTACTGCAAAAGGATTAATAGCTCATTGCCTCTTTTCCTGCTGCTGTTTGTTATTATTCTTGGATGGCACTTGACAGCATTTGTCAATCCAGCATACATACACTCAAGATGCAAGAATTACTGATGACAATAACTCTGAGTATACCAAGAAATGGTACTTCTGACAACCAAAATCCCTGACAAACTCAAGTGAGGATCAATATAGATTCTGTCATGCTTGAAATGTGGATTTCAGTGATTATGCATCCATGGACAAAAATTTCTTTATTAATTTAAATGTTATTTTTACTTGCTTTTAATGAGCAGCAGCTTAAAAACACGGAAGAGTTGAATTTTAGCTCACTTCATTTTTGATTTTCTTATTTTCTGACAGAGCAGAGAACTTTTTGTGCTCACATATGGGGCCCTGGTAGCTCAGCTGTGCAAGGACTATGAAAAAGATGAAGATGTCAATGCCTGTTTAGATAGTATGTAAGTACTGCTTTAAATGTTCAGTTTTATCCATAATGCTATTTGTTTACGTATATATTACCTTTTAGCTTTTTGTTTGTTATCTCACAAGTTCCAGCATTCTGTCTATGGTTACAAAGACAGGGAAAAGGTACAATATTCTGTCAACAGAAACAACACTAATTTGTGAATTAAGATCTACAATTAGTTTTTTAATTATCTGAGGAAAAGTGTCAGGATTGTTTTCATAGCTTACACTTATTCTTTGCTGATCCTTTAGTTATGCTAATTATTAATATAATCTAAATTTCATATCCTATACCCCTCACTGGGTCAGGGGCAAATGAGCCTCTCACCTTTAAAAGACCATACAGCAATGAGTGAGATAGCACAAAACATCAATGAAGGTGGATTTTTACATGGATAACCTCCTTGGAAAATGAAGATCCAACATTTATAAAACCTGTCATCCTGACTGAGATCCTAGGCATTACTACCATAAAATAACAATGTAATGGAGAATCAGCAAGAAACAACTTTTTAGCTGGTCAACAAGAACATATAGTAAGGCCTTTGGCAGAACACTAAGGCTTATATTTCTGGGCAAAGTGGACATGCAAAATGGAATTTCAAAAATTACAGTGGACAGAATACCCTGACCACTTTACTATTAACCTGAAAGCTTGCAAACTAGCTGTAGTCCAATAACTACCCATGAGAGTAAATTTAAAAAAAAAAAATCATTGTTTGGGAAAAAGAAATTTATTCCCAAACTTATAAGGTATAACATCCCTCAGATACATTTTTATATTCATCTCTCATTCAGCTCTGGTGAAAATTATACATTTAAAATATGCACAGACTTCTTCAATGATGCCATGGTAGAAATTACTAGAGAGTAGTTTTGGAAGATGTGGAGACAGATTTAACTCCTTGTATTTTCATTATTGCAGTTGTTTCTATAAAATCTTTTTGGTTTGAGGAAGATTTGATAATATAATGACAGATTTCATTAAAACAATGTGTTCTTTACTTCTGTGATTATGAAACAGCCCAGCTTCACAAAGAAACCTCACATCTCAGCAGACCTGTGACAGGTGGGGACAGTGTACTTACCATTCTCACTGTACATATGTAGTCTGTAGTGAGAAGGTGTTTTTCACTGTACAGTTGCCAAGTAGCTGCTTACCAGTCTGTTATTAATTTGAATTTGCAAATCTAAGGCATAAAAGTTGAAATGTATCTAAGTAGTCTTGTATGTCACTAATACACACCTTGCTAAATGATGATGACACATTCACCAATGTTATTGATACTGATACTTAGGCAATAGATAAATATTTAATTGTTTCTAGACACATGATATACTGCAATGTTAATCTTCATGCTGCCAAATCCACTTTTTGGTCTCGTCATCAGCTTACTGTTTGTCTTCTAGCCAAAGATGTTGTACACAAAGCAGTAAGAAACTCCACTGAGTTCAGGCTGCTTCACTGAGGGTGTAGGGCCTCTGACAAACAAGCAGACACTGCCAATATCCACGTAAACAGGAATGAAAAATTTCCTAAAAACATTTCTGAGCTGAGTGCCCATTCTTATAAGACATTTGTGTTGATGTCTTTCCATTTTTCAGAAAATGTTTGGAGTCACAGCTGTTTTGCACACTAAGACGTTATTGGCCTTTATTAATGCGTCAGAGCTAGGAATAAATATTTGTTTTATAAAAATGCCATTATCTTCTATCCCTTTTTGTTTATTTTTTATTTTAAAAATGTAGTATTTTAAATACAAAACTGAGGTGGCAGTGTTCAAAACCTCTGTGTTTGTTGCAGTAATGAGTAACACAGGGACCCCAGACAGGTACAAAGGAGTCCTCCTGATTGCCAAAAACCCCAGCCTTTTTAAGCATTAGCCTGTTACCAGTTTACATAGTTTTAAGGCACAGCAAACCCACAAAAGTCAACCAACCACCATCCACCACGATGTGGACATGACGTGGACACGCAGCAGTCACACAGCATGTCTCACATCTCATCTCTGATGTTTCTCTACCCTTATTCCAGCTGAGTCACTCTCCCATTTTCCCTTCTACTCAGCCTAAGTAAGAGGCTGCAGCCATGTTACAAGGCCTTCTCTT
Organism: Urocynchramus pylzowi; assembly: GCA_013397555.1. NCBI lineage: Eukaryota > Metazoa > Chordata > Aves > Passeriformes > Fringillidae > Urocynchramus > Urocynchramus pylzowi. The sequence continues at coordinate 85,698 of VZRH01003215.1, forward strand.
TAAAAAGCCTTACCTATTGGTAACATGCATTAACTAACAACTTCTGGATTTTTTCTCGTTAACTAGTTAGATGAAGGGAGATAACATGTTAGAAAAAAAGACAAACAGGTAATTGTGAAGGAAGAGTGAAAAATGAGGTGAAGAGGTAAGAGGAGAAAGTAAAAAAGATCAGGTGTGATTGCATTCCCTATGGCACCTGAATGCTGCAATGAGGGTGCCCAGGGTTGGTGTCTGTACATATAGACAATGTACAAACTGTGTAGACAATTCATATCATCCTTGCCAGGACTATCATGCTTAAAGAAGTATGATTCCTTAAATGACTACATGAACAGCAGTCCCACTGTGCTGTAAAATGTGGCAGAAAGGAGAATGTAGACCAGCAAACTCTGTTGTCACTAAAGTCCCTCAATTAGGATCATGCAGCTGTTTTGCTGAGGAAGCGTAAGAGACGCATTAGGGAGATGGCAGGTGGAAAGAAGTTCCCCATTTTAAATGTTGCCTTTCCTTGTTTCCTCCTCAGGGGATACAGCATTGGCATAAGGCTGATTGATGACTTTTTGGCTCGTTCAGCTGTGAAAAAGTGCCGTAGTTACTCTGAAACTGCAGACATGATTGCACAGGTAAATAAATTTGCATTTTCTAAAGCATCATCAGATTCAATGATCTTAGCTTAGAATCATATATTCCCTTCCTTTTTTCCCTTCCTAGGAGCATGTTTTAACCATCTCATACAGATGTTAAACTTTGATATTTTTACTTCTACCATTTGACTCTTCTCATCATCACCACAATTATCTTAGATATCTTTTTACTTTAAAATGGTAATATTAAGAATAAGCTGCAGGATTTTCTGCAAAATGAAAAATCTCAGTGGTAGCAAAGAAGAACTGTAAAAAAGCAAAACGAGAGAAACATTTTCCTGACTACCACAAATCTAATCATAAAATCAAAAAGATGAAATCAGAGCATGTACTTTCACCTGCTTTGATGAAACTTTCCCTTTTATTGAGTAGCTGTTCACGCTTCTGTCAGACAACAAAGACACAGGTTTCTAAAGATGTACTTTTACCCCCATTGGCAAGTTAGAATTCCAGGGAATTTCAAAGAGAAATTTAAATAAGAATACATAACAAAGTTCCTCCCGGGTAAGCAGCTGAGCTGGGGTAGATGATCCATTGGAAATGGTGAAGACAGCTGAGTGAAATGGATGAGACAAGCAGCATTTCCATCACTGCTTTAAAATACACTGCCTCGTTTATAAAAATGATACCAGGCTGCAAAATCACATTTTTGTTCACTTTTACAGTCTTCTTCAGGTGGTATTGGTACTTTATTTTCACATGTATGGCACATACCTGCTTTTCTTATTCCCCATAGTTCTCTTCTTTACAAATGCATTATTACAGTTGAACCTTCATTCTTAAGTACATGCTATTCAACAGCAAAGTGCAGTGAGAAATTAACAATGGAAAAAGACACTGTTTCTCTGCAGCTTGTACTTCCAAAGAGGCTTATTAAGAGAAGTAAAAAATTACTTGGAAAGATTGGGACAAACATTAAAGCACACACTGTCCCTTTGAAAGACTATTTTTAGCAAACTAGAAGGAGTTCTGTAGTAGGAGTAAAACATTTCTGAGGCAAAATGTGATATGGACAGCATTTTCACATTTCTTTGGCAAAACAATTTTTAAATAATCTTCAAGCACATTTGTCTGAGACACATACCAACAAAACATGTCTAAAGTGACCCAGAAAGGAGTTGCAAATACTCTACTACTCTACTAGTTTTTAGTTCAGAATCATGAAGCTGTTTACATGATCTCCTTAACTCTTCAGGTGTTCCCAGCCAGGAGAAAATGCTTAAATACTTAACTGCATTAAGTCTTCAGGGGTATAAATCTGTTTGAGTATGAGTAAAACCAGTTCAAAGTTAAAGTAATTAAGACAGTTCAGCAATTGAAGTAATTAAAGCCAAACCTCCTGTTAACATAGCTATTATCCTTCAGTTCTTTGGAAAACAAAGAAGTCTGTAAGATCAGGCTGTGGGTGTTCCCTGTGGAAATGGAAAGAGATGAAGCAAAAGGAAAAAAAAAAAAAACAAAACCATAAAATGAGAACTACAAAGCCAGCTTCCCAGAGTAAGAAATAAATACTGGAGGAAAGGTGCACCTAAAGCAGTGACTGGGAGCTTAAAACTTCCACCACTGGTTCAGATTGCAAAGCCTGGGCTTTACTGCTAATTTATACTGGCCTGGAGAAGGGCCAACAAGTTTTGATGAGGAGCCAAAGTGAGCCCTTCTACACTGAGTTCCCATGGTGTTTACTGTCTTCTCATGTTGGTCCTGTGACTTGGCAGGGTTACAGGATTGAATTAAAAAAGAGATGAAACAAGACATGTAAAAGTATGTTTTCTGGTAAATTGGGGTAAAAAAATGGAAACATCAAACCATTGAGGAATGATATTAAGAACAAATCCCAGCTGAAGAAGTAATGTCCAAGATGGGATTCAGAATTTAGATCTAAGTATAACTAAGGATTACATTTGAAATGAGGTTGATAATTTTTCTCTGTAATCCTGCAAAATCAAATTTTTAATTCAATTTCTCCTCAAAGGACCTTGATGTAATTGGTCTGATCAAATGAGTTGCAAAAAACAGCTTCTGGTTTTAGATCTAATGTTTATAGTACCTTCTCTAGTACCAGGAGATGTTTGTGTGTGCCAGTAGTGGAAGCAGCCTGACCACACCCTCTGGTCCACCCTCTGGTGCTGGCTCACAGGCTCCACTGCTGGATTAAACAGTGCAGTGCCTAAGGATAGATCTGTTCCTGAAAAGCAGTGGCTGCAGAGATGGGCTTTATTGTGGACACTCAGTACCCTGTCAACGCAGGAAATGAACATCTCTGGAGCTCTTTGAAGAGAGCTCCCTGGGGGGGAATGACAAAGGCCATGTCACCCCCCTGTCCAGAGCTGTAGGACAGGACAAGCCCTTCCCCTTGTCATGGAAGGTGCTGCCACACAAGGTCCATGTATATTGATATATGGCCAGTTTGAGGGTCTGCCAGAATCTGGCAGAATTTATGGAGCTGGTAAATGTTGGTTTTCAGATCTCAGCAGGGAGAGGGAAACGCATAAGCAGGTTGCTGGTGCTAAGTAATACAGCTTACTGTGGCAGACAGTAAACAGGACATTGAAATGCTGCACTGGGGAGAGTAAAGAAAAGGTCAGAAGAGAAGTTTGGAATCGGCAACAGATGGCAAAACCTTTAATATATCTTCCTCTTTCCAAACAATGACTGGAAAAATACTAAGAATGAAAAGTATGATAGCAGAAATATTATTTTGGCTGCCTTTCCCCTTTTAAGCAGATGAATTCTGGTCCTTCTTTAATCTTGCTATTATGCTGTCTGAAACAATGGTTTCAACTTTTTTAACAGTCTGTACTTACTTACTTGGTGTCATGACTTCTGCATAAAAAGTTTGGAAGTGAAAAGTCCCCAGTAGTATGTAGAGGGACTGAAAAGTTAGTGGCTTCCTAAATACTTCAGTAATTCTAGGCTGTGTTTGAGCACCATCAAAATGTTAACAACTTTTATTCTTGCTGCTTGAGAGAGATGACTGAGTTATTGAAAAAGGAAAGAGACACATTTTTAATTCAGACTGCATAGATCTTATTTTCTCATTAAGCAATGTATAATGCCATAGAGTTTCAGATAACATTTTCAAAAGTGAGGTTTTTGCTTTATATGGGCATCATTTTGCTGGCAAGCCTATGTACGTGTCTGAACAGATATTATTTTTTCTTCTATTTCATGGATAAAAACAAGACAGATTTATGGGATGCAAGTTTTAAACCACCTCAGTCATTTTACCTTCTAGTCTTTTGGAGTCACAAAGACTGAAAACACCTTTGTTTTATCCTCTGAGAAGCCATAAATGGTAGTTTTAAATTAGTTGCTGTTCAGTTATAGCCTGGTTTTAAGAAAAAAATCATTTATATTCATTGATTTGCTCATCTACACACTTTAGTTGTTGTTCCTGCCAAGACATTTTCACAATTTTCACTTTATATCTTTGCAATTTGCCTTAATTTGGTGCTCCATTGCAAACCAGCTACTTCTTTTGCATAGTTTCCATGCAAGTTCTCTTTTACACAGGAATTTTTAACAATAGAATTTGGACAGATTCATCATACCATAATGCAAAGTACAGCTGAAACTAAATTGAGAGCATATGAGGGCTTAGCATGGTTAAAAGGTCTTTATTATTATAATAAAGACTTCAAGCTTGATGGAGCAGAGATGTGTAGTGGAAGAAGAGCTAAGAGAATTCAAAGACTAAACTCAGGGACAGAGCACAGAGGATTAAACAGAATTTGCCTATTTTCTTGTATACTCAAATTTTGATGGGTATCAGAATTAATGCAGAATCTAAATTTTCCAGCAGAAAATGTTGGTCTTGCTGTTTGGTTTTATTTGTTGGGTGTTTTTCTCTCTCTCCAGTTTGTTTTGGACAGTGTTGACAATAGTCTTTCTGAGCTGCCATGGTAGCTGCTGAATTCAGGAACAATGTTGATAGAAAGCAGCTTGAAGGACTAAGTTAAATTTGCCAATTGAAAACATAGGGTCAAACTGGCTGTTATTTCAGATTGTTTTTATAGAAGTATCCTAGGATCCACATGGAAATTGCATTAAGTCACAGGTGTTTTGGTTAGAGTCACACAGCCCTGGGAATGAGGATCAGTGAGGGATGGGCTCCTACCAGGCACACATTGCAGCACAAACTGTTCAGCAGCTGCTCTTGGGGGTGGAGACACCCTCAACGTGAGCTGCCTGCAAAAACATGAAGCAGGCAAGAAAGAGGAGAGGGAAATTCACCTTGGATTTGCCCCTCCACAATAAAGCAGATAGATAGGGCTGGGAAGTGCTGCTGTTTCAGAAGGCCCAGGCTACTCAGGTGCAGAGCCCTAAGCTTTCTTCTGAGGGAAAAGAAGATACTAAAATCTCTAAGTGGGATCATTCTTCTTCCTACCCCTCCCTCTACCAGCTATGCTTTTTCCTCTGTGTCCCAGCTATTATATCACACTGGAGGCCTTATCTTTACATCAACTCACTTGTTTCCCATATTTCTTTGATCAACTCATTAACCTACTTGCTGTCCTCCCCATTGCATCCCTACTTGCTTTGATTTTCTGAGGAAGGAGGTGGAGAGACAGTTTTGGAAAGGGAAGTTTGGCCCAGGCAGTGGGGCTGTTCTGTTAGAGGGTGTGCTATCTCCCCTTGTATGCAGGGAGGAGGTGAAATGGGGCTGGACAGAAGATGTTGGGGCAGTTCTCATAAGGAAAGATAAAACCAGACAAATAGGAAGGGTCATATAGCCTGGAAGTAGGTAGATGTTATACCAGAAGAGGATCCTGGGGAGAAAATGGTTGGTCTATGTGCCAGGCACAGTGTCAGACATCTGCTGTTGTGACTTCCATTTTGGCAGTGTTGCATCTGTGCTTTCAGCTGCAGCAAGCTCATTTAAGCATATAACGTGTTGTAAGTGTGCTGCTAAGTGGGTCATCTGGGATGAAAGAACTTTAAAACATTGCCTCAAAGGTCACAAGTTCTTGAAAACATAAGGAGAAAAATCTAAGCAGAGAGTTTAATTAGCTCTTGTGTTTTATTTCATAAAGAGTAATGGTCTGTAATGGATGCTTTTACCTGCTGAAGAAACCCAATGAGTATGAGAACAGCTGGGCAGGATATCCTGGTTTGTTGAGAAGAGCATGATTCAAGCACAGCAAAACTATGATTCTTTGCAGACTCGGAGAGACTGGCAATAAAATGCTGCACAAAAGCCTGCCCAGACACCCCAGGGAAAGTAACTTTGTTCTCCTTTTATACAGTGTTTGTGAATACTCTGAACACCCTGAGAGCCTTGTGATGAATTCCAAGTGGGTGAGGTAAAGCACAGGGCTCTGGGGTGAAATGCATTTGTCAGAGGCACTGACTGTGCAGTTGCATCACCTGCCGGTTCTTCTTGCTCCAGACACAAAGTTTTCCTGGGATATTCAAAAAAATGAAAGTCAGTCTTCTGGAAAAATATTTTCTTGTCTTAAAAAGTGGAATTTCCTTCCAGGCCTTCTGTTGAACACTGTATGCAGGCCCAGAAACAACAATATTACGTAGCACTACGGGCTGCGCCCAATGCCTGAAACTCGCTCAAAACTAGAACCTTATATCCATACCAAGAGAAAATCTAGACTGGGAGCAGATAATAGGGAGATGTTTTACAAAGGTAAAACCAAAAGGCAGAGGGATCACTGGTGCCTCAAAACAAGGCTGTACCTGCAATTGGCCTGGAAATGACCTGGACAGAAAACCTTTACTTTCTGTGGGCTATCAGAAAGCCACATGTATCTAATTATGTTCACACACTTCAAATGACTTTACTTGTTGGTAGTCTCTAGATTTACATAGGACAAGCACATAATAGCACATTTTGCATAGCATATTGTTAAAACCCTCTTGTAGAAGCCATTATTCCTTTCTTTGTGCTGTCAGCTCTTGATGCTGAGCCAGTGACATAAACCCTGGCTGCCGTGGAGTACTGCAACCTTTTCACTCGTGTAGGGAAATAATTTCATTCCATCCTTTTGGAGTAAATATCTAACTGGGAGGAAACATGATGAAGAAGAAAGAGTGAAAAAATTGTGAAAAATTGTGAAAAAATATAGAGACAAAACCAGCTAGAAGTATGCCATATTAACAAGATATAAAAAAGCTGAAAATATACTTGGTCTATGGTACTTCCCTTCTGTCCGCAAGGTCCAGCATTGTCTCTCTTTCCTCACTGATTCCTTTCTGGCCTTCTTCAACTAGCCTGTGAATCGTGCTGTAATGCTGTTTGCTGCTGCTGAAAGAGTAGAGCTGGGAAGCATCTTCCCATGCCTGGAAAGCTGGCAGGGAAATGGGTTCTGGTTCCTTGTTTTCAAAAAAGCACTTCAGGTTCCGCTCGCTCAGCTTGGTGGCATACAGCTGGAAAATCTGCTCCAATTGCTCCTTCTCCGTCCCCTCATACACTCTCCAGAACATCAGCTGGAGGTGGCTGACTTTTGACTGGCAGCTGGCACAGCAAGTGGTTAGCAGGGAGAGGAGAGCTGTGGTAACTATCACACACCAGCCTAAAATCTGGGAAGGAAAAAGAAATCAGTTTCAGGTTAAAAAGACCCAAGTGAAAATGCTACTTGAATCATGAATGTCTGACAAAGTGACCACACTTTGTTTGCATTTGGTGCTGGCATTAATGTTAGTGGGACATCCACATGTCTTAGGTTGGAAATGGGGGTGTGTATTCTATTCCCATCTGTTAAAAGGGGGCAGTTATCTTCTGTTAATTAAGCAGTTTTATCTCTTCCACAACCAATCCTCCCTCCTGGAGATGTCTTCTGTTAATGAACCATTGAGTGTCACTGCATGACTGATAAAATTACATCAACCCATTGTGAGAAGCTCTGCTCAGGGGGAGGAGCCAAGCATTCCTACCCGGATAGAATCTGGGATTTGGAGCATTACAGGCAGCCTTTTCCACTGGAGTCCCAGAAGAGCAACTGTCTTCTCCACTGGATTCCCAGGGGAAGACCAGGCCCATCTACACCACTAGCAGACTTTCAAAGGAAACCTACACCCTTCTACAGGATCACTGCTTCAACAGAACCACACCTGTCACTCCAGGAGCACTGCAGCCACCATTTAATTGGACTACTACCAACACCCTGACCCTCAGGGTGTCAAGTTGTATTCTGACTCTGTCAGTAGTTTGTTTTCTTTTTTTGTACTATTAAATTTGTATTTTAATTTTTCTAGTAAAGAACTGTTATTCCTATTCCCATATCTTTGCCTGAGAGCCCCTTACTTTCAAAATTATAATAATTCAGAGGGAGGGGGTTTATGTTTTCCATTTCAAGGAAGGCTCCTGCCTTCCTTAGTAGACACCTGTCTTTTCAAACCAAGACAGGACTGAAGAGAAAGAGCAGGTCCATCACCATAGAGGCTTCTTAATACTGCTCCTTTTGGTGTCTCTTTGGTAAAGGGTAAAGTGTTTTCTGACTCCTGAAAGCATTACATAAAACTACCCAACAAGAATTACTAATTTTGAATCATTAGGAACTACAAAGCCAAAAAGGGTAAGTAACTTTTGTCCCAGATCAACCAACCTTTTAAACTGTGACCACTGTTAGATGTTTTATTTTCTGACTTCTTTTTATTAGAATAAAACCTCCAACAAAACAACTAATAAACAACATAATTAAAAAACAACATAATTAACAACATAAAAACAAAACAACATAATTAACCAGCATCACTCAACTTCTTTTTTCTGTAGCAGCTTCAGATTTGGACAAAATTCTGTCAAGAACATTTTAAAAGAAGGAGCTACTTCCATAATTACTTCCTCAGCAAGGGGAGAGAATGGAAAAATGAGCTTGAAATGGTTATTGTGGGATGTTCTCCTCTAAGGAGAGCAGCAGTGTGAACACAATTTTTTCCTGCCTTGTGCCACTGGCCTAGCCAATGGTTTTACTTGTCTAATTCACTGCAGTGTGTTAAAAAAAAAATTAAATTTGTTTTCAAACACTGGAAAAAGTTTCAGTGTGGGACAAATATTCTAGGGCTCAGAGGCTTGTATGAAGCGGAACTGAATTCCCATGTTTTAATGGTGATGATATGGAAAGCTGCATCCTTTCTCATGTGAACTCTTGCACTGATGTTAAAAAAATAACCACCAGTAAAAATCTGTGTTTAGCTGATGGAATGTAGAAAGTTTCTTTGGGGAAGTCTGTGAAACAGAGAAGCTTGACAACCAACTATTCTTAGAAACTGGTGTGGAAGAATAGTTAGAGCTTTATTTTTCCCAGTCACTTTGTACTGCCTAGCTATTTTTATGGGTATTTGAGAAATCACTCTTTTTAGCAGTTTTTCACTTTCTTGCAGCTTGGAAAATGAACTTGTATATTCTTATGCTAAAACTGAATCCCTGGTCTTTCAGTATTTCCTATACATACAACTTAAAGTCTTAAGCACTATCTGTTGATGCTTTCTAAAACTGTCAAATAAATTGCTTTGTCTGCAGTGCAGTCTTTGTCCTATTTGCATGAGGACTTGAAAATAAAACCAACTCTTGGAAAGGAAATTGTTCCAGATGGATACAATTCCTGACAAAGACTTGCTGGCTCCTTTTCTGTAGCTTTTTTTTTTTTTTTTTTTTTTAATTCTCTCCACCGTTTTGATTTTTTGCCTCTGAATTTATTTGTATTACAATGCAGAGAGCAAAACTGTACTGCAGAAATACTGTAGACTGTAGTAAGATCTTAGCTTTGCACGATCTGCTTGCTTTATTGTTTCTCACTTCCTCCAAGCAGGAACAAAAACATGCTTACATTTGGCATCATGAAAATGAGGAACACAAATAGAAACATTATGTAAGCAGTCAAAAGATATTTCACAAATCTTATTTTCCAGTATTTTTCTGCTGTTAGTGACCTAAAAATTCCCTACAGTTATCACAACGATTTAAAATGTGAGAGTGTGGCATGAATTTTTCAATAGGACAGACCCTTTTAACGGAGTGACATCTGTTAAAATTAACAATTTTAACTGAATTAAATTTCAATTAACAATTGTTTAACTGAATTAAACAATTCAGTTGGGTTTGGTTTTTTTCCTCCTTATAGCAATCTTCATTCAGAAAGAAAGCTTTAGGTTTTCTGGTCTTAGTGACCCCACCACCAGTGAGGACCCCTAAGACATATGGAACACCTCAAACTGAACCAGAAGATGGATTGATTGTATTTTGCAAGGCTGCCAAAACATTGTTTACATGAAGCCAACAGTTTTAACAAAACTTCTGACATCAGGATCTTCCACAGCTAAATCCCAGCAGCAGTACAACCTGGATAATGCTCTTTGTTTTTTATTTTTTCTTACCTGGGACTGTGCTTGAAGCGTTCTTTTCAGTTCATCACTCTCTGAAAAGGGCAGGGAGCTTTTGTCACAGGATACCTTGTGTAGCTCTTCAAAGCAGTTCTCCGATTTGCTGTGGCAAACTGCTTGTAAGTAGGCAGGATTCTTCAAGCCACTCATGGCACATTCGTAAAAAGTCCCGTTGAGCAAAGCCACGGAAAGCCACATCACTGGGGCTACCAGAGCATTTAAAGTGATTTGTCCAAAGACGTAAAAGAAGTGGCAGATATTCCCTTTGGGGAATATTTTCCTGGGATTCACCCAGCAGCCTGTAAAAAGTTTCCAGGTCTTGCTGTTCAAGAAGTATCCAATAACCAGCAAAACAAGAGCTGGCGAGAAAAGAAATACCAAACCGTACCTGAAGTTTTCATTGCTGCAAGGGCATCTGAAAGCTACAAGAGAAAACACACGTTCACCTCCCATTGTCAGCAGCGCCATAAAACTGTAACCTATAGCGGTTTTCCGGTTCATAAAGAACTTCAGGATTGTTTGGAATGCATCCATCTCTGGTACTCACTAAGGAGATGAGAATGGGGACAGTTTCTCTCCGCTGCAGCGGGGCAGAGCTCTCCCGAGGAGGCGCAGCCCGCCGCCCGCCCACGCCCTGCCGAGATAACGCCGTGATGTCACTGCTGCACAGCGGCGCTCGCAGGGGACCCCGCCGCTGGCAGGCCAGATGTGGCACATTCACAGCAGCATTCACCGGCGGTGGAAAGAAAGCAGGCGGTGCTCTGTGTAACCAAATCAGTTTGCAGTCTTGGAAGTCTTCTTCCTGGTGGGCTGTTTGTCTTTTGGAGTGACTGCAGATGGAGAGATGAGAGTTGCAGGAGATCTTGAGCTGTGATTATAAAAGTTGCTGGTGAGGTAGTGAATGACCTAATATAGATGCTAATGGTCCCAAGGGAGTATGACATGACTGAAAGCAGACCACTGATAACAGTAAAACCACTTTGTGTGGGGTTGTAAACGTAGGCACTTCAAAGAAGAACAGCTCTCTGCTGTGTTTTCCTGGAACATCACATAGCTCTAGATTTGCATTGCCGGCTCAAGCTGATCACAGAAGAGACAAATGTACTTTGATTTCTAGCCTGTCTGGCTCTCCCCCCTTATTTCCTGGGGTAAAATTGGTCTACGGGATGCTTTTTTCCTGAAATTTCACCTCTGGTTTGCACGCAACACATTTAAGCAGCAGAGTTTCATTCTTTTGCAGGTTGCTTTCAAGATGTACCTTGGGGTCACCCCTAGTGTGAGCTGCAATAGTGCCAGAGGGAATGAATTCTCCTTAATCCTGGACAAAAACCCCCTAGTGGACTTTGTGGAGGAGCTGCCAGCGGAACGAGCGTCACTTTGCTATTGTAACCTCCTCTGTGGGGTGATTCGAGGTGCCTTGGAAATGGTAAGGAAGTGCACACCTGGTTTCTCCATTCTTTGTTAATTCACAGAAGCACAGGAAAACAAAATCACTTGTTCAGATGAAGGTAGGAAATACAGTATTGTTTAATCTCTTGGGTTAAATGTCTATATCTAGATAAAAGAGGACAAGGCTGATCCTGGATCCTGAGGTAGAGAAACACATGGATTATCTCACCTCCACACTGCCCCTGCCTGGCTGTTCAGTCCATTCAGGGGCTTTGGGTGCAAAAGCTAAGTGGGATTAGGAAAACAAGTAACCCCTCCACTTAAAGTGGAGGGACAGAGGGGCTTGTTGGGTTCCTCCACTGCTCCTGGAGCCTATCACACTTCCCTGCACAGCTGTACCCAGTAACATTCATTCCTGATTCTTTCCAGATACGTCAAGATAAATAATATTCTCAGGTTACTGTGGTACCTGCTGAAAGAGAGAACAAAGTGTGGATGAATGTTAAATATATATAATGTTAAAACCAAAGCATCAGAAGTGTACCAGATGGCAATCCAAATTTTGTTCTTAAGTTTAAGGTTTTGCAAAGAAATAAATAAAGGGCATAATTTGAAAATTTCTGACCTGTAGGGCTTCTTCAGAGAGATTACTTTTGGGCTGCTTTATGTTTTTGTCAACACCAAATTTGGCATGTATCTTATATTTCAAGAGATAAAAAATTCAACTCTGCCGTGTTATGTATATATGTCAGTGTCAGAATTATAGTATCTGATACAAGATTAAGTAACAAAAGTATTATATCGTAAGTCTTAGTACATTCCCAACTTTGTAGGGAACAAAAACTAGGAAAGTTTGTGATCACAAAATCATCAAGTATGCAATTTAGGATCTCAGAAGAAAGCAAAACACTGGGAAGAAAGGTAATGTGCTATATAAATTCCAGTGTCTATAAACTTCCTTTGTATTAGCTTAGTTGGGAAAGCTATTTTAAAACAATCTAGATAGCTGTTTCCTATGAAACCTGAGAAAGGGGGTCCTCTTGTGGTAAGAGAGAGAGAGAAAGCTCATTATACCGGAGGAGGGTGGAAAACTAGGCATTTCTTTGTTTGAACTGATCAGACCTGAATCTTTCTAGGTTCACTTGGCAGCAGAAGTTTCCTTCCTCCAGGACAGGCTGAAGGGCGATGCTGTGACAGAAATAGGAATTACATTTTTAAGGAAGCCTGAAGACAGAAAGCACAGAAGAAACAAATAAAAGAAATATTGGGAGAAACCCTTGCTGGGGGATATTTTGTGCCTTTTGTTTCAGAAGACAAAGTAAAAACAGCTTTGCTGAGTCAGCTGCACCAGTCAGCTGGTTGAAAGGTGAAGAGAGCTGGGCAGCAAAGAGGAGGGGCAGGGCAGGGGAGAGCAGTGTTAATTGTTGTGACACAGATACCAGTAAAAAATATCAAAATGATCTGCCCTTCCTTCTCACATACCCAGGCTCTTGAGCTTAATGGAAGTTTTATCTCAGTATTTAGTGTGTGCTAAATATTAATCTGTATACCAACTGTTTTCAGGTAATGACCTTTTCCCATTTTGTCAGTAATGTTTCAAAGCATGGCTGCTAGAGGTGCTTTATTTCCCTGGCTGTGTGTGGTTATCCATAAAGGATTCCTCTGCTGGAATTGCCGTATGCAGTGTCTCACTCACAGGTGCATGTTTTGATGTGCAATGCTTTGCCATTCATTGTCCTCCACAGGAGGACATCCTGCTGTCTATGAAACCAGGGAGGGATGGGTCTTCACTGACGCTGGTTGTGTTCTTTCCAGCTCTTCAGGCCCCACGTGCAGCTTTGCTGGCACTCCTGTTCACTCCTGTTCAGCTGCAGCAGTGCTTGTGTCTCACCAAGCCACGGGCCTTTTCACATCAGCCTTCTCTCCAAGAGCACTGATCTTGTGACCAAACTGAGCACAGCATGATGCATTTAATGTATAGCCATTGTGGATCTGTACCTGCCTAAGGAAACTTGAATTAAAATTCTGAGTTGCCACATAACTGGTTTGGTGGTCGTGTTTTCTGCTCTTACCTGGCCTTCACCACCAGCTGTTGAACATCTTCCTCTTGGCAGGGGACTTGTTACCACAACATGACTGGGAAGTAGAGAAGGAGCAGCCTCAGATAAACCCAAGTGATAGGAAAGGTTTAAAGTTGTTTGGTGTAATGCAATTTGTCTGGATAAGGGTTGGACAGAATCCCAGGTCCAAGCAAAGCACCCTGCACACAAAGCCAGCTTACCCTCTTCTCAGCAAAACACTTGTTTTAAACTGGAATACCAACAACTAAGTTCAGTGTAGCCCAGAGTTAACTCTGATTTTATCACTGTGTTTTGTACCTCCTTCTCCTAGTTTTCCCTCAGTCTGTTTACGTCTTCATCATGCTAAGTGGGGGCATCTCTTACCTTAGGCTCATTCTCACCAGACCTGTACAGTCCTCATGATAATCTCTCTCCCTTTGTTTGTCTTAATGGTGTGGTGTGGGAACTCAGTACATCACCTCGGATGCTCTGAGTCCCAGGGAGAGCCCCTGGGGGGCTCAGAAGTCCTAGAATGTAGCCAAAAGTACCTAGTAGCTTGATTTTAACCCTTCGAGAGTCGTGCTATCTCAACATGAGGATTCACAGGTTTCTGAGGTATAAATGGTGAAGGACAAATACTTTTTTAGACTAAAACATAAGTTTTAAGATTCTGGTACAAAGGAATATGATGGAGACAAGATAGAGGATTTAGGCCCGACCTCGTGGTTCTTCTTCTTCTTCTTGTCATCCATCTTCTGTGTGATGTATGCACTTTGGATTGGCTTATGCTAAAGGTGCACTGTTCAACAAAGGTGATGGGAATTAGAGAAAAATTATAAATATCATACACGTAATTATCAGTATAAGAATGTTCTACCGCCCCAGGGGCGGGGAGTGTACATGTGACTGTCTTGCTAGTCGGATCTCAGCTGGACAGAAGAAGAACTTTTTAGATAAGATAAAATAAACAACCCAAGAAAAAGATCAAAAGAAGAGTCCAGACTCATCTGTTCACCGCAGGCTGAACTACCTCTGCGGACCACCTTACGCGTGTCGACATAGACAGACAGCCGTTCGGACAGTGTGGTACAGTGCTGGCATAGGAGAATGGAGCTTTAAGTGAGCAACTTTGTAGGGAGCAAAAACTAAATTATTTGCTACCCAGCCTTGGTCTCAGCCAAGGCTGTTACCTGCTACCAGTGAGAAGTGGCAACATGCATGTGTCACAATATGTTATAACCAGTAACAAGTTTCCCTGCCTTAAAAAAAAAAAAAAAAAAAAAAAAAAAAAAAAAAAATTAAAATTTTTTTTTTATTTAGGATNNAAAAAAAAAAAAAAAAAATTGTAACTGTTTTTTAATTAGAGCTGAAATGTGTTGTGGAATTTGTCTGAATTCACTGCCTCTACAAGAGCGTTCAGTGGTGTTTTTGCTGGTTGAGATGTACATGTGGCTGACCACAATAAAAGCTGTTTATTGGCAATGGCCATTTTTACTTTTTCCAGCAACACTAACCAAATATTCCCTTTTTTAAAATTATTACTATCTTGAAAGTGAATAACCTGTACTGTCCTTTCTTACAGAATTACAGAACTGTTAGGGTTGGAAAGGACCCCTGAAGGTCATCTAGTCCAACCCCCCTGACAAGGCAGGGTCACCTAGAGCAGGTGACACAGAAACACATCCAGGTGGGTCTGGATTATCTCCTGAGAGGGAGACTCCACGACCTCCCTGGGCAGCCTGTGCCAGTGCTTTGCCACCCTCAATGTAAAGAAGTTCTTCTCATACTGAGGTGAAACTTCTTGTGCTTTAGATTGTGACCATTGCATCTCCTGTCACTGAGCACCACTGAAAAGAGTCTGGCACCCTCCTCTTGACACCCACCTTTGAGAGGTATTAACTAGATCCTCTCTCAATCCTCTCTTCTCTGGACTAAACGGGCCCAGCTCCAGTCTCCCCTCACAAGAGAGATGCTCCAGACCCAAATCAGCTTTGTGGTTGTTCTGCTGGGCCCTCTCCAGTAGCTCCTTGTCTTTCCTGTACTCAGGACCCAGAGCTGGATTCAGCACTTCAGATGTGACCTCACCAGGGCTGAGTAGAGGGGGAGGAGCACCTCCCTTGACCTGCTGGCCACACTCTTCCCAATGCACCACAGGACACCAGTGGCCCTCCTGGCCACTGGATCACTGCTGGCTCATAGTCAGCTTGCCATTCACTGAGACACCCAGGTTCCTCTCTGCAGAGATGCTCTCTAAGAGGCCAGCCCCCACCCTGCACTGTTACTCCATAATCATCAAGTTTCTCAGAAGGAAAAGAGCACTGAGCAAGTAAGTGACTGTGATGAATATGTTTAAAAAATTCTTTTCTACATGCAGAATTAAATCTGGTTTTGCCTTCATGTGTTATATTTTTAGTTTATAGTGAGAAAGAAGCTTCAAACTCGTTACATTCAGCTAGTTAAAATAGGCTCTCCCCTTCTTCCTTCCTTGCAAAATGAATGTAACAAATAACTTCTTGGGATTCCTGTCTGCCTGTCTGAATGATTTCTGAATTTATTGTGTAGAAGGAAAGAATTTCTGAGAGAAGTAAATGGACATCCTGGACCAAACAATCTGACTTACATATCTAAAACTGTCATAGCATGGCGTCCCTGGCCAGGTAATAATTAGCATTGACTCCATGATTCCAGAAGGCTGATCAATTCCTTCATTATACTCTACTTGTTAAGAAACCCATTGCCCTTATGGACAATCCGATACAGTTTGACCTAATTGGTCCTTTAATTAAAACACCATCACATTGGCTAATTAAGAAACCACCCTGTGGTAAATAAATTTCCATAACACATTCCACATGTTCACAACAACAGGTGCAGCAAGTGAAGATAAGAATTGTTTATCATTCTTTTCTCTGATATTCTCACAGCCTTCCCCAGGACAATACCTGGGAAAGTTCCGTTGCTCTCTGTGGCCAGAGAGCTGCTCCCACATAAAACACTCTCTTAAACAACAGCTTTTCAGGAGAAAAGTGAACTTTATTATTCTTCACTCAAAACTTGTATCTTTATTTCTTATAATAAGATGTTGTTTGATAAGAATAGTACTACTTGCTAATATGGATTGCAGATTTTTAATGTCCTTGAATGTATGAATGTGCTTTTAATGTTTGTTAATATATAAGCTTCACCTACACAACCATGTTATGCATGAGCTGAACCCCTCAAGACAAGCTAAATTTTTTAATCTACAGCTTGCTCTAAGCTTCGCTGAAAGCCTCATTTTAAAGAGAGAGGTAATAAATTAAGCTGAATTTCTGATCAAATCTTCCATTCCTATCTTTGTCTCTGATAAAATTTGGTATTGTCACTTCATCTGCCAAGTGCTTTTAAGGTTTCGGTAATAATTTGACATAATATGTGCTGACATATTTGTGGATTCTGATTATTTTATATACGACTTTTCTGAATGGACAGCATAAGAAAACTCCCATTGAAATGTACTTAAGCAAAAGGATTAAAGTGTATTTAAAAGCAAATCTATTGACGGTTACAAGTATCAACTTTCACCTTCAGTTTGCATGGATTTCAGTAAGAGCAGAGAATAGGACTCTTATATCAGTAGGGCTAAAAGACTGTCAGCATTGCAAAGGATTTGTTCCATTACAACCCTGAAACGCTTGCCTGGGCTTCATCCACAAAATCTAAAACAGCGAAATCCTGACCTTCTTCCTTGAATTTGGTGCTTTTGCCTCTGTTGGTGCTCACGTACTTGTGTATCATGCTGTAATACTGGTCTTGTGAATTAAAGGTATACAAGATTGAAATCTTCTGCCAGTCTTCATTGCTGGGAGTATGAAATGGTGGTGGGTCAGTGGCTTCAAAAAAGCAATTTGTATTTCTTTCTGCTAGCTTGGTTGCATGCTCTTTGGCTTTGGTCTCAAAGAGTTCATGTTCTTTTCTTGAGTAAATTTTCCAGAACTTGAGCTGAAGATAGATGACAGGGGAGCAGCAGTGGCTGACACATGTTGAAGTCAGTGCTGCAGTCATGATGCTGGCTATCAGGAACCATCCTATCAACTTGAAGAATGGATATATAGGTTAATGGTGGTTTTGCATGGTCATATGTGGGAGTATAGAACATAACACTGAAAAAATAAGAAAACTGTAAGCAAAGACACCCTGGAGTGCATGTAACTGTCTGCTTGCTGCCAAGAGGGGATCCTATGCATACAATTCAGATAGAAATACAGACCTTCTGCACCCCTCAGCTGATCTTGTGAATACCGAAAAAAGACAAGATGGACAGAAGTTATTTACTCAGTTATACGCAGCTTTCTCAAATTTTAAAGCAAGATACTGATCATCAGTTTCTGCAGCTGTGGTCACATTTATGGTACAGAGGGTGCAGAATCACTCTGTGTGCTTTGTGCTGCAAATCAGAGCTCCTCCTGGCTATGTTCTCATGGAATGTAGTTACTCTCCCTGATGTCTGAGCCTGCAAAAACAGCGAGTTTTTGCACAACGCAGAGGAAAGGTTGTGTCCTGTATGTCTCGTAGGCAGGACACAGATTTGGCTATTGAATATGGGAATTCATTCTTGTTTTATACCTGATTTTAACACCCTTAGACAAGTCTCAGAGGTTTCATCAAAACCAAGTGTCCTAGTAATTGCTGTCCTAGTAATTGTCTCCTTTACCCAGGGATACTTAGCTAGAAGCTCTAGGCAGTGGTCCTACAACATGCTCTTTTACCTCAGGATGACTTTTTCTTCAAATGAAAAAGTATTGAGTACTAAACAAAAAGAAGTTTATGTTCTTTTTGGTTCTTAATTTTGTTAAAAGTAGATTGGATATTAAAAATAGTGGTCAGTAATAAAAATGCACTCACACTTTTCCTATTTTTTGTTTGACTGGATGTTTCTTTTAAATCCCACTGCAATGTCAGTAACAGTCAGGCTTCCTTGGTTTTGTTCCTTTCTTACCCTATCTAAAATCAATGGTATAGAGTTTGCCCCTTTCCAGCCTTTTTCTTGGAATAGCAGCACACTAAGTATTTAACAAATAAAAACACATTTTTGTTTTAATAGGCATTTGTACTAAACAGGAACTTACAAAAATTCAATGAATTATAAACTCATATAAACTTAACTCCATTAACCAACTCTTAATGTTTCCATGAGAAAAAGTTGTAAAATGTGATTTTCCTTCTGGAGTTAAGACAAAATCCACACAAATGTAGAAACAAAACTGTAGTGCTGCAAATGAACCAAACAAAAAACAATCCACAAGTGTTACTGTTTTGATCATGCAATTTACTTTTAGCACAAGAAACATTAACAAGACAGATATATATTTTAACTATTCTTCTAGAATATGTGTGAAATTATTAAGAGTTCAAGCATTGAGATTTATAGTCAAACAAGCTATTCTTATTTGTTTCTCTTTCCAGATGTCTCCTTGCAACCATTCTGTTGCAAGGAGACATCAGCTTCCCCTCTTTTAATGACCTCAGCTTCCCCCCAACTAAAGCCTATCTGCAGAAGTTTGAGGTATTCAGAGACATAAAAGTGGAGAAGAACTCCACCACGTCTAAGTTAATTGAGAAGAAAACTTGCTGTGGAAAGTCCCATTCTCTTGGATGGTTCCCTGTTCATGAAGTTTTGTAAATGGCAGTGCCAAACCATTACCGTGCAAACATGCAAAACCAGGAAGTATTGTAAAAACACACCTATTGCTTTACTGTTGCTGGTTTTTTTTGCCAATGAATTTTGGCTAACCGTTTGCTTCTGGTATCTGATATTATATAACATAGGAGAGAAGGACTGTTTACAGTCCCCAGCAGGCACCACTATGCATTGAGCAGCCAGGGTTGAAGCCCATAGTGTGAGTAGAAGAGCAGCGAGGCTTTACCTGGGACTGTGCCTGAAAGCTGAGGCATTCACTTGACATCTTTTCGGATAACTCCTTATCACAGGGAAGTTTGAACAGCTGATCTTGGCTGTAATTGGTATTATTTTTACAGAAGAGGCTCGCTGTCATGCTGCTCCCGCTGGCCGCACACTCGTAGAAGTTGGCTCCGAGCAGGGACACCGCTATCCAGGTGAGCGGGGCCACCGAGGTTTTGGCTGTCATCAGCACCAACAGCTGGCAGAAGCGGGCCCAGGTTCGCCAGGAACAGCACTGGAGATGCTTCTCCGGAGAGCACGCGCCCGTAAACAGGCGCCATGTCCTGGCACTCACCACGTAGCCGAGCAGCAAGAGGATGAAGGCAGGTGCTAAGAGGAAGGAATAACCATACAGCATGTTCCCAGAGTTGCAGGGACACTTGAACACCACAGATGAGAAGATGTGCTCGCTGGCAGCTGTCAGCAGGGACACGATGCTGTAACTCAGAGTGGTCTGGTGGCGGATGCAGAAATCCACTGCCTTCTGTAACCTATTCATTTTTCTGCCTCTCCTTACTTTGAGAAGAGCAAAATCTCTGTCAGAAAAGGAAAAAAAGAGAGACAAGTCTCCTGCCGTTCCCACAGCTTAGAGAGGCTTGCAGAGCTTTCAGTTTCTGTTGGCGGTGGTAATGCAGTGAGGCACAGAAACAGCCCTTCACAGAGGATATAACAGTTCATAGTCTAGCAGAGGCCGCACTGGAAAACCACTCCAGTTATCAACAGCAAAACAATTTCCTTTACATTTGTTCTGATAAAAATAGTTTGAGTTTGTCCACACACGCATTGTAACTAGCAATGGCTTAAACCTCATCATCTTTTCAGTGAGGCACCAGATTCAAAGTGTGAATAAAATGTGAAAAAACCACCCAGAACCATATACTGATTTTTATCCTGCCTTTTTTTTAGCTATACAATATGGCTTGTTCTCTTATGGAAGAAAATTCAACTATAATCATGTCAATTTTTCAAGATAATCAATCTATCTATTTTTTAAAGTAGTTATGTTGGAAATTATATAACTATTATAAACTAATATTATAAAATTATATATATATAATTATATAAATAATTATATAACATTTTTTTACTTTAAAGTGCATTAAATCATGGATTTGTTTGTCTTTACCAAGGGGAAGGGCATTTGCAGCTTGTTTGTTTAATCTTTAAACTATTGATGTGTTGGGCCTTGCTGGGCAAGGCCTGATAAGCTCCAATAAAAAAAAAAAAAAAAAAAAAAAATAAAAATTTCATCATCCTTATTCAGAGAGGTGTTGTTTNAAAAAAAAAAAAGGTGTTTTGGAGGTCAGGAATTTGAAAATTCACAGTTCCCATTTCAGCTCTGTGGGCAGCTGAGGGAATGGCACGGAGGCTCCAGAGCAGCCAGCGCTGGTCCAGGTGGCTGCTGGGCTCACAGCAGATGTGCTGTGCTCAGTGCCACAGTGGAAAACGTGCTGCTAAATGAAATGCTTCCCTTTGCCTGCAGGAGCCCTTGTAATACAATGACATAGCAATCAAAAAAAGGATGTAAAACCAGGAAGAATTAGTCAGACTGAAGGTTACTCTGGCCACATCTCAGCTACAGCCAATAGCTGAGTGGGGAGCACAGAGACATGGAAAGGAAGTTTGGCAATGCACTCACACTCTCTGTGATTTCAGGGATTTCCTTTGTATCTAATGCCTTTTGTTTTAACCCAGGCAGACTTTCTGACATCCAAAATATTGTACAGCAAGTGTGTTTAACCTTCATTCTAACCTGGCACTATCCCATTTGGTGTCCCCAAGATCTGGAAGAGAAAGAGAAAAAAATAATGGATCCTTGGTGTCTCCATCAACTCATGGTCTTGTACACCTCCACCATAGCCCTCTCTTTCCCAGGCTTGGAAAACCCTAATATAGTCATTCCTCATCTGATGTATACCTTTGCATACTTTCTTTATCCATGTTGCCACCTGAACTACTCTCTAGGATTCAGGTGTTTTTCACATGAGAGGAAATAGGAATGAGACCAGATTTCCAGCGCATTGAAGACGCAACTGAATCAGTTTGCTACAAAGGAGTACTAGCACTTGTTTTCTATTCCCTTGAAATTATTTATATATTTATTTTTTTAATCATCCATTAATTGATATTTTAACAAGATATGCATTATAATAAAAAGCCCTTCAGTCCTTGAGACTTCAGTCCTTCAGCAAGCTCAGAGTCTAT
This sequence comes from Urocynchramus pylzowi, assembly GCA_013397555.1. NCBI lineage: Eukaryota > Metazoa > Chordata > Aves > Passeriformes > Fringillidae > Urocynchramus > Urocynchramus pylzowi. The sequence continues at coordinate 107,270 of VZRH01003215.1, forward strand.
ATATGAATATAGGATTTGGTTTCACTTTGAACATAATTTCTTCCATATTGAATTAGACATGCCATTTTGCTTTCTGGTCAAGTAGTCTAAGAAAGTATCTCTCCAGTTCTTTAAAGCAGCGGTTCATTTTTAAATATCAACAATAACTTTGCATTATTGGCAAGTATTGTTACCTTGATTTTTAGTGAGAGGCAGTTAGAGACAGAGGTTAAAAAATGCGAAGCCAAAATTCCCCATATCTGAAAAAGTCTTAGCAGACGCCCCATCTGTGGAAATGTTCCAGGACAGGTTGGATGAGATTTTTAAGCAGCCTTGTCTTGTGGAAATTGTCCCTGCCCATAGCAGGGGGGTTGGAACTGGATGATCTTTAAGGACCCTTCCAGCCCAAACTTTTTTGATGATTCTGTGATTATGTCAGCATGGCAGAAGAAACAGATTCAGTGTGAAATTGCTGTAAGGGCACATCCTGACAAAGGCAGGGACATGGGCTGCCTCCCAGAACCATTGGTTTAACAAGAGAGGCAAAGGACCAGAGGCAGCTCTCTGGAACAGATTATGACCACACAAGGTAAAGTGTAGAGCCAAGAAACCCTGCTACTTCTCTTTCTGAGCCTAATTTTAGCAGTGTTTTATTTATCTGTAATAAAATACTATTTCAGAAATCAGCTTCTTGGGAAAAGGGAGGGGAGCTCTGCATGAAAAAGGATTAACTCTCCTCCAAGAAAACATGTTTCCAGTAAATATTCACAGAGTGGTGAGCAAGGGAAGAGAGACCACCCTAGTTGGGAAGTGGGGGAGCAGCTGTGCTGGCAGCCAAGTGGGATGCAGGAGTGGCCAGGGTGAGCCCAGCTGGTGGCAGCTTTGGGAGCTGGGGAGCAGCCCAAGGGGGCTCTTGGGTGTGAGGAGATGTGGGACCAGGGAGTTACAGAGCCCCTGTTCACTCAGAGCTCTCTTCTCCCAGGGCAGCTTTTTCTTGCCCTCTAAATTAACACTTGTCTGGCCACAACAGCTGCAAAGCATTATATGGAAAGTATTCAGAAAAACAGCTTTCTGTTAAAGGACCAGAATTCCAATTTAATGGCTGTTTTTACATTGATTTGCATTAAATTTCATCTCTTCCAAGGGGGATGGAAACAATGTGAGAATTTAAAAGATGGAGTATTTTAGAACAAAATGCTATTTTTTTTTACTTGAAACATCTTTCTGCTTTGAAATATTCTTTATTAAAATGAAGAGGCCAGCTGAAAACAAGTGGACTTGTTTAATATTTTGTTTTCTCCTTGACATTTTAACTTCTATCCTTTCATTTGCAGATGAATGATTCTCATTTTCTAGGTAGAAAAATCTGTAGTCTGAACTAATTCTGTGGTTCAATAAAATACATAATACTGGTCATAAATGCAGCATGTGTAAGTGTGTGTAAGCACACTGAAGGGATTTACCAGTACATATTGTGCAGATCTTGTTTTAGTTATGTTAGTAAATCCTTACAGCAGGTTATTTCTTTTTTTTTTTTTTTCCTGGAACTTTTTCTACTTGTTCAGAATAGCCAAAGACTGGTTTTGTTTTGTTTTCCTACAAGTCATGCTCCTTCCAGCTGTTACATCCAAGGCTCATCCTGTCCTAAATTCCTTCCATTAGTCTTACAAAGCTCAACTCTCTCTTCATATTAATACTGTAGTATCTTGTACATTCATGGTTGCAATGGAAAAGAGCACCTCTGCACTGGTTTTCTGTTTATAGAAACTGGACTTGCTTTTTCAACTGAAAGAGATGTAAGCTGCATTTCTCCAGTTCAGAAAGACACATGGATAAAAAGCCTTTTTATCCTAGGAAAATTCTTGTAATTCCTTTTGTCTCATTCCAGGTGAAATTAATGCTTAAAATGTTGGAGGTCCTGTCCACAAGCAGCTCTGCACCTACCCTCCAGGTGGACTAACTTCCCCAGAGGCCCATTGCCTCACTTTTTGAAACTAAGGAAGTTATTCTGATTTTATGGTTGAATGAACCTTCCTACAAGTTTAGGAAGTGTCACACAGCTCAGTGGCACCACATAAATCATTAATAGTACTAATACTTAGTAGAACAGCAGCCTGAGAGGTAGCACTGTGCCTGGACCTGCACAGCTTACAAGCATTTGTGTACATTATACTGCTATTTTAAGGCATTACATTTATTAGCAGTTTTTGGCTGAAAATGGATTTTAGCGGGCAGGAAGGGAACAGGTCTGGAAAACCAAGCACGGCTCTGAAGGAGCCAAGCTCTGATGGGTGAGCTCTGGTACAGAGTCACATAAGCCATGGCACTAATTGTCCCTTGCCATTATTCACTGCTGCTCTTTTAACATTGTGGGTCCATGGGTCCACTCCATGTCCCATTTCTACATGGGGGAAGTCATGACCCAGTCCAAATGTCCCACAGCAACCACCTACAGGGGGTTTTACTGTTCAATCTACAGTCTGTGTCAGCCATAAACAAATCAATGTGATTCTTTAAAGCTGTCTGCAGATTCAGTGACAAATATTTGCTGAACTTATAAGAAAGAAGCATAGGATTAGAAAGGTAGAAGTTGTCATGTTTTATGATGAAGTTGACTAGCCTTGGTGAGGCAGATTATAGTTAAGACTAATCGGGCAAATCACCCTGGGTACTTAACTGGTCAGTTCTAAGAAAGAAAAGTTCAGTCTTTTTCATTTACTATGGAAAATGAAATGCCATAAAATTACTTTGCAAATTTAATCACATTAAACCCCAAAATATTTCTATGCTGTTACTATAGATGCTTTGTATTCTATTCACCCTTGCTTTCTTCAGGTTATACCATCACGGCTTGCTGCCTTGGAATTGCTGAATAGCTGAGAGTTCATAGAATCATAGAATGGTCTCACTTGGAAGAGACTTGAAAGATTCCAACCCTTCTGCCATGTGCTTGGAACCTTCCACTAGACCAGGGCACTCAGGGCTCCATCCACTCCGGTCTTAAACACTTCCAGGGATAGGGCAGAACCTCTCTGGGTGACCTGTTCCAGAGCCTCACCACCCCCACAGTAAAGAATTTCTTCTTGGTATCTAATCTAAATCTGCCTTCCTTCATCTTAAGGCCATTCCCCCTTGTCCTAAGATTTCATCTGTTCCACTCTGTGTGGGCATATGTGTGTGTCCTAATGGTGGCTGACCACGTGCTACAAAACATGCTCTGTACTTTTCCATTCAATTAATCCTTCTTTCTCTTTTCCAACTTGAATAAATTAACTAGTTCTTTAGTTCATGGTAGTACACCACTGTCTCCAGTTTCCCATCTCAGGTTCTTTTGCTGCCAAAATGTCATTGTTCACAGAATTTTTTCTAACAGTAATGCAGCCCAAGAATTGAGACCCTATCTTTTTCAAAGTTGTCAAAGAAATGAAAATTTTTTGGCTTCTGATCCTCAATCTCCCTTGCTCATATATTTTTTCTGATCAATCTAATCCTTAGCTACAGAATACCCAAGCT
>VZRH01003216.1:0-14848 GCA_013397555.1 Urocynchramus pylzowi
CCCAGATGCATCCCCTTCCCCCTCCAAATCTAGCTTAAAGCCCTCACAACAAGTTCCACCAGTTCCTAATCTAAAATCCTTCTGCTCTTAACAGAGAGATGGAGCCCATCCAGTTCCAGCAGGCCAGGTGCTGAAAAAGTTGCCCCATGATCAAAGAACCCAAAATTCTGCTGGTGATACCAACCCTTAAGCCACTTGTTGACAGTGTGGGCTCTCCTATTCTTTTCATTGTTTTTCTCTTGCACAAAAGGGACTAAGCAGAACACTACCTGTACCCCTGTCCTATCAACTACTTGTCCCAGTGCCCTAAAGTCCCTTTTAATTTCCCTGACACTCCTCTTTTCAATCTCATCACTGCCAGCCTGGAGCATCAGCAGTGGGTAATAATCAGAGGGCTGAATCAGCCCAGGGAGTCTCTTGGTCATATCCTGTACCCAGGCCCCAGGGAGGCAGCAGACCTCTCTGTGGGATGGGTCCAGTCAACATATGGGGCCCTCTGTTTCTCCCCAAAGGGAGCCACCCACTACAACTGCCCTGCTTTTCTTTTTAACGCCAGAGGTGGTGATCCCTCTGACAGATGAAGTGTAATTGGGAGGCTCTCTGGGCAGATCATTTTCTTCTATGTACTCTGGCTGACCTTCTAGATCCAGGGCCTCAAACCTATTCTGAAGTGGCACCTGGGTAGGTGATGTGGGTTGGGAGGAATTTTTATTACCTCCCCGAGTAGGTCCCCATTTCCACTCCCCTTCATCAACCAGTGTCATCCTATTGCTCCCCAGAAATGTCTGACAACTGAGAAACTTTGTCAAGCAGTTTGTCAAGCAGTTGCAGTACACAGTCTCTTTATATGTTTCTTGTATTTTTTTTTTGGTTTTTTTTTGTTCCTCCTTTTGGACAGAGTAGGAATACCTGGAAATATTTATTTCCTATTGTTCTCAAGTACAAATATCCTTTGACCATAGTATGAAGACTTCAGGTTTAGAGGATGTGCCTTATTTCAGTTATAATATATTGGGATATCAAGAGCCCTTTAGGGTCTGAAGGAATAAAAAATTTAGTATTTGGCTACAAATAGAATTTAAATTTATATCATGCATTGGATGGCAGTCATTTTAATCTGACTTATGGAAAGGGCAGTACTTTAAGAACCAGAGCCTAATTCTGCAAGTCTTTTGTACTGAGATCCAATGACTTAATTCATGCTCTATGAGATACTGGATCAAAGTTGCAAAGAGTTAATTTCTGTGCTGGGGACACTGGACTAAATCCTTAAGTGCGTTTCTATTTCTACTTCTGTTTTGGACCTGTGTTTACAGAACTTATAGAATATAAGATGTGATCAGTTGTATCAATAAGAATGATTTTTGAGAAGGCTTGAAGGGGTATTGTGTTGGAAAGGTGTTAATTAACCATAAGTTTTTCTTGTATTATTGTTGTAAAGGTGACCAAGAAGTACCTGGCAGCAGCAGGCAGGGAAGGTGGCTAAAACCAAGGTAGCATAGTTGTAAACTCAGAGAGACAGAGAGAAATGGTTTATCTTGCTTTCTCATGTTCACGAGGAAACACCTGAAAATCTCTCTTGAAAAACTCCAACCAGAGGTCGTTATATTAAAGAAACTACTTAAGAGCAATACTATTTTGAAGAATATTAAATACTAATACATGGGGTTTTGAGAGAATCCTTTACAGTTTTAACTTAGTTCATATTTGTGAGTATTTTAAAATTTAAATCCAGTAAGTCCACATATTCAGACCTTTGTGCATGCAAGAATAGTCACAGATATGTTCAGGGTAGATCTTGCATGATTGGAGCAGATTCACTGTCTATCTGAAATCAGTTGTTTCTTGTTACCTTGTCATTTGTTTAAATCCCCAGTAGATTTACGTGCACACATACTCACAACAAACAAGCAAACAAACAAACCCCTGTTAAAAAATTAATGTTTTTGAACAATGCGCACTTAGGGTCAAGTCCGCTTTTCCCAAGGTTCAGTCAGTATTACAGAACCCAGAGGGACATGTTACATGAACGGGACTGAACATGTAGCTGACCTGTTTCTTTACCTCTGGAATTGTGTCTTTCCAAGACTATTAGAGTGTCACAATGCTCTGTGCTTCACCTCACTCTAGAAGACTTCAGAACAAAGTCAGACCTTATCTGTAGTAAGCACCCTTGTTAATTCCTGCTAGTACAACTTTGAGTAAGAACAAAACCCAGAGTGTGCCAAATTGTTACTTTTTTTGTCTAACTCTTGCCAAGTTCCCAGAAGGGAGCTGGACCAGTCTCAATGGTTCCTTGGGATAGAGCACTATAGATGGGTATATGTGTCTTTGCCAGAGGCATGTACAAAGAAATTGTTCAGAGTGTTCCCAGCATCACTACTGTTTTGGAGATCTTTAAAAGAGTTCATAAAGATGCTGTGAATAAAACTATTTCAGGTCAGTTATCTGTATGAAAAGTGATAGGACAGTTGCATCTCCTGCTGCTTTGGCAGAGTTGCTCTGCATTGATCTCCAGTATGATATGGTCAGACATTAATTCTTACCTTACAAAAGTCACACTGGTTGAAGGATGGAAGAAGGGCAGCTTCTGTTTCACAGCTGCCCTCCAGCCATCCCTTTTCTTTTCCATTCAATATAAAGCTGCATGTTTGCATCTCATAAGCAAAGAGATGGTAAGAGAAGAGAGAAACTGAGGTTTCATCTGGGTGGCAGATCCTTCTGTAGGTTCAAAGCCTAAGCTAGGTTCCAAGGCATAAGCTTTAAATGTGGTAGCATTTGGGGTCAGAAATTGCTGAGGGTATCATGGCATCTAGGGAGAAACCTTATTCAACCTCAAAATGTTTAAATACACACTAAGCATGGGAAATAATCTTGTGAAGATCTGAAGTGTATTTCACCTGCTCGAGTAACAGATATTCTGTCTTGAAAGATCTGCAAAAGAGTCAACCATGGACAGATATGTTGCATTACACTGCCTCCTTCACAGATTTTTGTCAGAATTACAAGATAAATGTTATAGAAAGTAACTTGTAAAATTGAAGAGTCTTATTCTGGTTACAGCACAACAGAGGAGTGTGCACACTTTTAGGCTCTGAAGTATCTCTCAGATATTTGGAGACATATTCAACCTCTAGTATGGTCTTTAACAGCGCAGTGCATGTGGGCACTAATAACATGCCAATGTAAACCTTGCTGCAGCTAATTTCTGTAAACACTTGTACAAGACAGCAGCAACAGTCCTGATGACTATTACTAATAATTAAGCATGTTTGAATGAACATATTATTTGAACTGCAAGCCTTCTTTTAAAGCTTGGGGAACCTGGTTTTAATATATGGTACCTTGATTTTTGTTTAAAATTTCTTTTTCCAAAGAGACACTATTACTCAACCTTTGTTGAATACTCACTTTTTCCCAAGATTTAGGTCCTTCTCCTATGGACATATTAAAGCTGGTGTAATCAATGATTATTGCTACTTTAGAATATTGCTATCCTGTGCTAGCAATGTGGCTCATTTTCACAGATATCCATCTTGAAAGTAGTGGGGGAAAAGGTCTGTCTTGTGGAGTTCACAATACAGATAGATAAAATATGGCAGAGGAACATGCATAGAAATAATTGCCCATGGTGACACAGCTGAGCTGGAGCTGAAACCCAGCAGTGTCCTTTACATTGTCATGCATGCCAGCTTTATCCAGTCTCACTGAAACAGAGTACCTCATTTTTACCTGCTTTGAAATGTCTTTTCTGATACATTCTTCATAGAGAAGTGCATAGTTATATCAATCTACTACTTCTCCCTGCTTCTGACAGCATGACAAAGCTGAAATCCAGTCCCTTTTCCTATGGTGTTTTTCACCCCATAGAAATGCTTCTTTTGTTGCATTCCTTGCTCGTCCTGTAGTCAAGATCCATAGTTATGAGAACACCAGCTAAAAGCTTCCTGCAGAAAATTACAAGTCCGGGAACACTAGATGGCTCACAAGATGTTTAAAGAATGTGTAATTTCTTCTGCATAAATGGCTACTCATAATCTGATGCTTCAGACTGCATTAAAATAAGATACATTTATTAAGAGCCTGCATTGTTTAAAGCCGTACAAACAATTTTGGTAGAAATAAGAGTGCCTCACTTTCAAAGGCACTGGGAAATGGAAACAGTGATTTTTGTGGTCGGCACAGGTGATCTGCCCCTGTCTGAAGTTAGCCTCAGCATATCAAATGAAGGAAGAATGTAGCAGGAGTCTTTTAAATTAATCTTCATATTTACATTGACCCTTTGGTTCTTTGTATGCTCAAGTATGTGAATGTACAAAGGGAAGGCTGCATTTTAGTTAATATATTATGTAATGAGATTTTTGTCAGCCTAGCTTTTATGCTAGTTGTACTCACCAATAATTTATTACAGACTTATTAAAAACTTCACTTTGAAGAAGGTAATGACTTTATTTCAGCTTTTTGTTTTGGTTTTCTGTGGGCTTGGCTTTCTTAAAAACAATTTTAAGATCTGCATCAATGAGATATCAAACAGAAATAAGAAATTACACGTGGACACTTGGCTTAGTCACAAATTTTCCTAGCCATCTGCATTTAGTTGTGCAGATGTTACAATCAGTGTTCCCCATATATCAACTTATTTTGAGATATGTTACTTTGAAGGTTATAGCATGGCTATTCCTTCCATGGTTTTCGTTTGGTTTTCTGTATACCACATACATAAGGTAAAACATGCAGAATCACAAGGTGAACACAGCACATTTTCCTCACCACTGCTGCAATGTGGAAATACAGTCAAAATAGAAATAGCCCAATCATGATATTGCCTGTTATTTTGGTGTGCTCAACACTGAAAAGCTTTTGCTGCCATGAATGATGCAGATTAAGGAATCTGGAAGATTACTTATGCCTATAGCTGAACACATCTCAGTTAAATGTAGCTGTACTGGCAAATAAATTAAATAATCATTTTGACAATATACAAAATTAGGTAACAGAGACTAATAAAAGGTTTATCATGGAAATGTCTTGCTTGCAAGAAAGAGAAGAAGCTTGCTTTTAGTGGCACCACTACTGGTCTGAATTGCTTTTACAAAGAGAACCACTGCATACCACTTTATAAAAAACTTTTCAGCCACAGTCCCATCTCAGCTGCTTTGTCTTCACACTGTGATATCACAGTAAAACTTCACAGAGCTGTTGGCATAAGACTGGTAATAACAATCTGTTCATTCCTGTTCAATACCACAAAATATATGCTGGAAAAGAGCAAGTTAACTGTTTCTGAAGAACACATGTTCTTGTGGAAGAGATCTGTAAGTGCACCATATCAATCACCTGAGGAAAAGGGAAAAGCACTGTTGTAAAAAGGAAGGAGCCAGATTATTTGCTTTCTTAGACAATTTTTAGCATCTCAGTGTGAGTGGAGAGAAGGGAATTCTGGTTCTTAGAAGAAAGCAATTCAGCTTCCAGTGAGCTGTAAGGAAGAACACAGCACTAAAATCTTAGGGTCATTCTAATGGTTTTCACTTCCCTTTTTGAAGTGAAAGCAATGAAGTCAGTATGGCTTTGCTGGAAAGCAGATTACAACTGACAAATGTGGTGGCCTTCTACCATGGAGTTACAGCAGTTATGGATGAAGGAAGAGTGATTCACATAATTTGTCTTGGATTTGTGCAAAGCATTTTATGCTCTTCCACATGACATCCTTGTCTCTAAGCCAGAGTTGATGGATGTAACACTTGGTGGATAAGGAATTGGCTGGATGGTTGCATTTAAAGAGTTGTGATCACTGGCTCAATGTCCGTGTGGAGACCAGTGATGATTAGTGTCCCTCAGGCCACTGGTGTCTTTGCTGGTGACACAGCCAGTGCACCCTCAGCAAGTTTGCTGGTGACACTGGGCTTTGTGGTACAGTCAACATGCTGCAGAGAGAGGGATGCCATCCAGAGGGACCTGGCCAGGCTTGAGAGAGGGGCCTATGCAAGTGTCATAAACTTCAACAAAGCCAAGTGCAAGGTGCTCCACCTGGTTGGGGCAGTACTAAGCACAAACACAAACCGGACCAAGAATGGGTTGAAAACAGCCCTGAGGAGAAGGACTTAGGGTAGATGAGAGGCTGGATGTGACCCAGCAATTCTGGGTGCTGGCAGCACCATAAGCCAATGTGTGCTGTAAAGCCAGCCATATCTTGGGCTGCATCCAAAGCAGCGTGGCCAGCAGGGAGAGGGGGGCAGATTCTGCCTCTCTGCTCTGCTCTGCTCTGCTCTGCTCTGCTCTGCTCTGCTCTGCTCTGCTCTGCTGTGGTGGGACCCCCACCCTGGCATGCTGCACCCATCTCTGGGTCCTCAGCATAAGGGCATTGACCTGTTGGAATGAGTCCAGAGGAGAACCATGATGATGAACAAGGGCTGGAGCACCTCTCTTACAAGGACAGACTGAGAGGGTTGGGGTTTTTCAACCTGGAGATGAGAAAGCTCCAGGGGGAAATTATAGCACCTTCCAGTATGTAAGGGGCCTACAAAAAGGCAGAGAGAAACTTTTTACAAGGGCATGTTGTGACAGGACAAGAATGAATGGTTTCAGGTATAAAGAGGGTCATCTCAGGTTAGATACTAGGAAGAAATTCGTAACTGTGAGAGTGGGAGGCACTGAAACAGAGAAGCTGTGGATGCCACATCCCTGGAAGTGTTCCAATCCAGGCTGGATGGAGCTGTGAGCAGTCTGATCTAGTGGAAATTGTTCCCGCCCATGGCAGAGGTGTTGAAACTAGATAGTGTTTAAGGTCCCTTCAACCCAAAACATTATATGATTCTATGTGTCTAGAAATGCTAAGAAAACTCACCATCAGCTTGTTTGTGCATATGGAACTGAGGTGTTCTGAAGGATTTAGGTGTGAACCTGAGCGTTTCAGTTTTCTGGAGTTCTTGTAAACAGCTTCTTTACGCCAGAAATGGGAAACAGAGGAGCTTGGACATGGCCAAACAGAGTGGACAGACAGCTGAACTTCAGAATCAAAACCTCCATAAAAGATTATGCAAAACCTAAACTGTAGCCTAGGGAGGATGTGCAGAAACCTGAAGTGGAAGAGGTCCCAGCTGAGAGCCTGGAAGGTGATGCTGACTGAGGCTTCAGGAGTGCAGTGCCTTACCAGCAAAGTGGTGAATGGCTGATTGGGGGTGCTGCCAGGTACTGTCACAGGCCATAGCTGTCAAGTCCCAGCCCACAGCTGGGCCCTGTGGTCAGACCTTTGGGCCTGCACAATGTCTCATGGAAATAGCTGCACAGACCAAGGCAGCTTTTTCTTATAATAAAACTCACTGAAGCAAGTGGATACAGATTCTCTTTGGTTTAATGAGAAGTAATATTTTATAATCTTGTGGTGTCAGATAGGTAACAAGGAAAACTGTTTCACCAGCTTCTCCTGGGCTTGGGGTTGTGTTGTATTTTGTCCCCTTGTTTTAGATTAGCTTTAACACACATTACATCTGGTTGTAGACCATTTTTTTCAACCCAATCACATACAGAAACCACAATTTTGTATCATAATTTTGTGTAAGGTTTTGTTTTTATTTTAATAGGCTTAATTACTAATATTTCTTTGAAGCTGTTTGATTCAGTCTTGATCCCATGTATTTGAATATGCTTGTCTTATATTTCTCATGCTCTAATAAATACTTGTTCATCAAGAATACTCATAAACCTAAGTCATTGCTCCAAGCATTACCATCACAGCTTTCTTCATTTGCTGTGTTTCACTGTGAGTTACTATTAACTGACTTCCTTTGTCAAAAATAAACCATGTTATTTATTTTTGACAGTCCTGCTGGTATTTGATATTATTTCACTGTGGTAGGGCTGTCCTTGTGCTTATTCTGAAAAACAAGGTTTCTTAATTAGTTTTGAATTCCTCTTCTCCTGAATTTCTGATTTATATTTTTTCAAGTGGCTTGGCTTATGTCCTTGTTTTGGAAAGTTTTATTTCTTTATTTTATTTTGTGCTTGCTTGTTTTGTTTGTGGGTTTGTTGCTTTGGGTTTTTAGAATTTTTCTGTTTTATTACTGTTTTTTAAATAATGTTCTGATAAGTGCTGCAGACAGCTTAGAACATATTCTAACAATTTTTCTTTGACCTGTTCATTAGAATACCACATAGATCAGAAGATAGTAATTCTGATTGCTGGCATATTTCCTGTCTTTTCCCTTTGATCTATAAAATAACTGCTCTACAAGACAGGCCTCTCAGGCAATTCTTTGTAAAGAAAGTGTGTCTTTCTTTCCCCAGAGAGGTTTCTGCGTGGATCAGAAGGCTGAAGCTGTTGACCTCACCCAGTGGAAGTGTTCACAGCCTGAATTTTCCCTGGAACTATGGCTGGAAGAGTTGACATCTGTTTGGATGTATAGTAGAGGGAAACATTTGGCTGATCAAGCAGTGCTTTGCCTATCATTAGGGAGAACTTTGTCTAGTATTAACAAGGACATCTCTTAGTTTAGAAACACCCACTCCTGGTGAACCATTGTTAACCTTCTGCAATGGTGCTGCATGGTGCATCAAATGGCTGTGGGAATTTCACACACAGCATTTTGTGTCTGTGTGTGTGTGGAGGGGGAAGTTTTTCTTTGCAGTAACTTGTTCTCACTTTCTTCTGGGAAAAAATGAAACTGGTACAGGCATAGTTTCCTTCTCTGCCAGATGCCCTACCTCACTGAGGTAATTAGCTTTATTTGCTCAGCTTTGCATGCTCAGAATAAAATTAGGCTATTTGTTTAAGTGACAAATGTCAGGATAAATCCTATACTGACCTGTACTTTGCTGAATGCAGTTACTAATTGAGTCACTGGTTGATTTACACAATAATGGGATTACATAGGATGCCTTTTCATCATGGAGTATTGCTCCTAATTTTTATAGGTTGAGCAAGAACAAGACATATGATGACACATAAAAATAAGAAAGATCTGATACTCAGAATCTGCAGGAGAGCTACAAAAGAATAATTCCACTTGGGAAAAAAGTGTGTTAGAGACAGACTGGTTTACTGATCCTGCAGCCCTTCCTTGTGCACATATTTTTATTCTCATTCTCATTATTTCAAAGATCAACTTTAAGACAAACACAAATACAGTTGTACATATATCATGCACAGCACCAAGCAAAAGTTCATCTTTCTCCTCACTGAGTTTGATGGCTTGTTCAAGTTTGCAATGCACTTGCACTCAAGTTTGAGTTTCACTTTCAATGAGGAATTCTCCACAACATTCAGGATTGGATCTTAAGAGGGCTGAATAATTTGGTAGCTATCAAAGAGTCTTCTTTTTACAATGTTCCATTTGAAGCAGTATAAGCAACAGAAAACTCCAATCTAATAATTACTAATTACTAATAATTAAAAAAGAAGCTGAAAACTGGCATTTACCTGATCCTTGCTGGTTTATATAGAGTGATAAGGCTTTGAAAAAATGTATCAGCTGAACCAAGACATGCAGAATGAAAGTCTTAGCAGTGGCATCTTGAGAGGAAAGGTAGAAAGAACTCTGCTACTTGCTCAGCGAGTCTGGTGTTATCAGTGCAAATCTGCAGAAGTACAAATAGACACGAGAAAAGCCAAAATGACAAAGACCTGGTTACTGTAGGAGCTAAGCCTCTAGCCACAAGTATTCTCATTCATAGGTGACTGACTTAGAATTGTTCTAGGTTACCACGAACATTTGTATTTAGTGAGTGACTCAGTATCAAGTGGTAAATTGTGAAGGATTGATCTTCCCTCTGCTGCTTAAGGATTTAAGAGCTACATGGGAAAATTCCAGCCCACTTGATGCTTGTGGCAACTTGTTCAGTCACAGACTGAAGCATAATCCTTACATGTCTGTTTTCAGTGGATGTTAATTCAAGTGACTGGCACACAGACAGAGACAGGCAGTAGTAGACAGACTGTGAAGCTGCTGAACAGTGCTCTGTTTATCTCAGTGTATTGCTTCAATATATGAGACCATGTTTCATGGTTCACAGAGATGCCCTACACAGAGATGATCCATGGATGATAATTTCCTAGGTCATTGTAGAGGCTGTGTGAGACAGAGCTGTGTCTGTCATTCAGGAGACATGCAGAAGTAAGTGGTAAGTAAGTTCAGTGGGCAGGTTGTCTGAACAAAAGATGCACTATTCCTTTAATTTATATTTCTAGAAGGGTAAGGACCAAAAATTCCAGTGATATTCAGAAAGTGAAATGGAACATGGACTGTGAGCAGCTTCAAAGTAAGGGAGCTGTGGTTAAGCTAAAACATTGCCTGCAGACATTTGTATCCCTGTTGGAAAGAAGTCACATCAGCTAATGTGCAACTACTGCAGCACAAGGCCCAGTATATTGAAGATAAACTGTGGGAGTTCAGCAGGAAAGGAGAAGTCCCTGGCCCTTTACAGAAGCCATGAGGAAGGTAACTCCACATAGGAACCCTCTCAACAATCCAAGCTTAGGAAACAGAAATTACAGGTGTTAGTGAATATTTGAACACATTTGAAAGCTGAGATAATTTATTTCTTATCAGAGAGAAATAATTGCAAGGAAGATTTTAAGATAAATCATCAGTGTTTGAATGCAGGTAACTGAGAAGAGCTGTTGGAAACATCCACCTTAAGGTGACAGCTGCCTTTACCCCTCAGCAATGAGTTTAGTTTGTCTTTACGTAAACTCTTGTGGGTGATGGGCGTGGGGGAACTGGCATGGGGATGCCATGGGAAAGTACTATTGTTTAATTTGGATTGGGCTGTTATAAGTTAGACCAAGTTGTTCTGGTAGTTTTCCATAATAATTTGCCACTGTTACACCCCTTTTCTAGAATCTTCTCTGTTCCTCGATTTCCCACTGGCTGCCTCCCCTGGAGCCACGCCCCTCTCTTTCCCCATGGGACAGTNTCTCATGACCTATTGGTGTTGGTGTTTCAGTAGAAACCAACCTATTTGTATACCTCTACAAGCAGTGCCTATTCTTTGCTTTCTCTTGCCCTTTTTTGCTTGCTCAGTCAGGTGCTCATGGCAGAGATCTTAGATCCTGCTACCAGCTGAACATATGGAGGTGTCCATGTCTCCAGCCACAGACCCATGCCAATGAGGCAACAAAGGGAGAGAATTCTTCCTGTGCTAAAAGCAAGGTTGATGAGAGTACATCTGTCGGAATTCAGCAGGCCAGTGGTTTAAATTAGATTGATTTGACTGATTATGGGAGACTCCTCAACCCCAGTGTCTGCGAACACCTGCAGTAACAAATCTGCTATAGACAAGACACCCGGTCAGCCATGGATGATGACCCTAATGGAAGGCATACTTGGAGCAACTGGAAAAGCAGCCCTCCTGTCCAGAGGCCTCTTAAAGGGTTACTTCAGAGGCTCCCTTCTTTTCTGAAATGCTGCAATGAGATTGTCTGTGTGGGTTTTTTAAAAAAAAAAATGAGAGTCATGCTTTGATTCAATGCAAGATCTGTGTGGCAATAAATCTCTGCAACTACAATTAATGTTACTTTTCATCAGAAGGGCAGTGGTGTGGCAGACAGGAGCAATTTCCTTGTTAGTTTCCTCTTTTAGATAAATCTTTCCTTTGGAACATGCCTCATGGTAGTGATTGCCAAAAGAATCACAGTTTGCAGTGTCTTTGCTGAACTCTTCAAAGTCCTTTCTTCGCTGCACACCACTCAGCCTGTATTAACCCTTTCTTCCACTGAAAATCCTTTAACATCTGAATTACCTTTTCTCACCTTCACCCTTTAGCAAAGTGCAAATAGACTAACTTAGCCCCATTGATTTCCATTAACATATTTTCCAAGGGTGAATGAACCCTATGGAGTCCAAAAATAACACAAAATGGTGCGAAGATACTACATTTTCATCTTCTCTGTTGGGGCCAAACACACCTGCAGAGAGAAGGACTAACTGGGACTCAGCTACAAGTTTCTGTTCTGTAGCTCAGATCTCAGGTGAAGCATTAGCTTTTTATTTATAGCTCTTCATACAGTGTTACCTACAGTTATATTTCAGGAGGACCATAGTCAATGAAACCAGAATGTATTCTCAGTCAGGTTATGAATTCTCAGTCAGATTTCAAAAACATTTGATAAATACAGCAGTATTTCTTCTACGTGACATTTTACAGATAATTTGCATTGTTCCTTCTTTTCCAGCCCATGGTAAAAACTGTGTGCTAACTGTAAAATAGAAATTATTTTTCTAAAGGAGATGAGCTAAAGTTTTAAGGTGTCAATCAGATAGGTATCTTTGGTTCTGATGCTGGAAATGCTGCATAGAAAATATTTTGTTTTCAGTATCTATGCTTAAGAGCTTGTAACTTACTATACCATCACTGCAGAAATAAACCACCTGTTAGCAAAAGAAACAGCATGTAATATATAAAGTTTCCCTTTGGTTCTAGCTTTTAACTTGACTTTGTCATCTTTTAAGTAAATGATTCGTAACATCTTTATTTTCAAACCTTTATTCTTCATAACACATATTCTAATTGTGGTTCTCACCCATACTTCACCCATAAATTCCATCTATTAACCCCATGGAATGACTAAATAATTCAGTATTTTGGTACCTACCTTCTCTACTGCTGTGAAAGCACACCATTGCATTTTTGTTGTCAATTTCTAATAAATTGGAAGCTTCGATTTGCACATTATCAAAGAGAAAACCATACAGAGAACCTTTAGTGAACCAAATACTCACTTGCTCTCTATGTTTAGGATGCATAGTAAGTGTCATTATAACTTGCCTTTCTAAATTTTAACACAAAATTCAGATAGTCTTAATCCTTTGTCCGAGGAATGAGGGAGGAAGGCATTGTACCCTCCTCCTTGCATACGTGCCTGAAGACCAAGGATGCAGCAACTCTGATAGCACTACATTGACAGCTCATTTCAAGATATAAACAAAGGAGGTGTTCTGTTGCTTTTTTAAAAGTAGGCTCTAATTATAAATGTTAGTGGAATGTTTTGAAGAGAGATAGCCTTCCCTCACTGCTTCACTCCCTCACTTGGATTTTTTCTCTGACATAGCTGGCAGTTATACTTTTGTATGAAGAGGCTGAGGAGCAGATGAGGTAAAGCAGGAAACTGGAATTCTCTCTAAGTATTAGAGCAATTTGCTACAGCAGTACACTTGTGAGAGTCACCCTTTTATAACAAGTAGGAATTACACAAAAGATCTGCAGCATGAAGCTGAGATTAGGCTATATATTCTGTACCTGTACCAGAGGCTCCTGAGGACAGCAGTGGGACAAGTTGTACTCCACCTGTTTCCATAAGTAAACAACCTTGCAGGTGATACAGGTTGTGGTAACCACGATGGAATCAATTGTGGCCAAATGCCAGCTTTGTTAATGCAGTTTTTATTTCACAGAAATTTCTTGCTATACATTTAAATCAAAAGCATTCTGCTATGCAGCACATTTTTTACAGTACATTTGCCCAGTGGAACTACAACATTGTTACAAATCAGCCTGAGAGAGTTGCATAGGAAATGGCAAATGGTAATGCTTTTTCAAAATGCAACAAAAGAATATCCTATATTTGAATTTAGAAAACCTGTATAAAGTTGTCAAATTTCTAAGTCTTATAGCAGCTTATCCTACTACAATTTCTATGAACCAAACAATTCTGCCATATTGGTAAAATGTTTATTTTCTTATAATCTTGAAAAGAGAAACTCTCAGCTTTATGAGTGTCTGTGAGATGTTTGAAACACTGGAAGAAAAGATGCACTTAAATGCTAGCAGGATTAGACACTATGGATGTAGTCCTCAGCAACTTGTACAACTTAAGCTTTCCTTATTTACTCTGTCAAAACAGAAAATCATCATCTTCATCACAGAATGATGGAATGGTTTATGTTGGAAAAGATTTTAAAACTAGTGCAGCCCCCTGCCATGGCAGGGGTTGTGGCCCAGGCTCACTCCAGCAGCTCCTTCTTTTGTTGAGAACCCCAGGGCTGGATGCAGCACTGCAGGTGGGGTCCCAGAGAGTGGAGCAGAGGGGCAGAATCCCCTTCCTCACCCTGCTGACCAGGTTGCTTTGGATCCAGCACAGGACACTTCTTGCTCTCTAGGCTGAAAAGCAAATCATTGGATCATGTCAAACTTCTCAGCCCCCAACACCCCCAAGCCATTCTCCTCAGGGCTGTTCTCAATTCATTCTCTGCCCAGCCTGTGTTTTGTTTGTCTTTGGGACTGCCCTGACACACGTGCAGCACCTTGCACTTGGCCTTGTTCAGCTTCATGAGGTTTGCATAAGCCTGCCTCTCAGACCTGCCAAGGTCCTTCTGGAAGGCATCCCCCTCCTCCAGCGTGCTGGCTGCGCCACACAGCTCGGTGCCAATGGCAAACAAAAATTCAATCCCACTCTGTGGCACCAACAAGGAGGTTCAAACACCACTGGTCCCAACACCAATCCCTGAGAAATACCATGCAATCTTTAAATAAGAAACAGTTTCGTATGATTCTTTCCCTACAGGTTTCATGGATTTAGTCTATTAAAAACAAGAGGGAAAGCCAAAACACTTATCAGTATATCTTGATTAAAAGTTTGTCTTGGCTTCAGCCAATACATGCTGAATGAGTGTAACAAGATTTTACCAAAAAGAATACATGAATGATTTGGTAGCTAGCAAAGAGTTTTCCTTTTACAATGTTCCATTTGAAGCAGTATAAGCAAGAATACTTCTTACATATTCACCACTGCTTGATCAAAGTCATACTCTTTAGCTCTTGAATGTATGACTTGTCTCCTGGCTTCAAATTAATAATAATTAAGTCTCCCACTAGTTTGGTTTTGGTTTTTTTTTTTTTTTTTTTTTTTTTTTTT
>VZRH01003218.1:0-75104 GCA_013397555.1 Urocynchramus pylzowi
CGTTGCCGGGCAGCGGCCGCGGGGGCGCCGTGCCCGCCCGCCATGCTGAGGGCCAAGGTGCTGCTGGTGGGGCCCCGCGAGGTGAGCGCGGAGCGGGAGCCCCGGGAGCACCCGAACGGCACCGCCGAGCCCCGCGGGGTCACTGCGGGGCAGGGAGGGACGGAGGGAAGGCAGGAGGAAGGGGGACCAGGCCTGCACGCAGCGGGGCTGAGCGGGAGGGATGGCGCGGGGATCTTGGGTGAGCACCGACGTTGTGGCTTTGGCACATTAAATTCCTACGTGTGTCTGTTTTGTGCCAGTCTGGAAAGTCGGTGCTGGCAAACTTCGTGTCCGAGAGCACGGAAGGGATCTGCAGCTACAGCCCCACGCAGGGGGTGAGGTGAGCGAGAGCCCCGCGCTGCCCAGAGCCGCGCTGTGCCGCTGGGTGCCATCGCATCCCGCTGTGCATCCATCATCTCCGCAGGATCCTCGAGTACGAGAAGCCGAACCTCAACGGGAACAACAAGGGAGCTGCGTGTCGGTTCGAGCTGTGGGACTGCAGTGGTGATCAAAAGTAAGCCAGCGTTGTTGCTTCCTCCAGGTTACTGAACTCCTGATAGTTCTTTTTACAAGATATTCGTACTGAAGGCTCCAGCCAAAGATCTGTTTGACATGAGGAGTATTCCTGACTCTTTACGCCAATATATTTTTATAGTTTCTGCTGTAAAGCATCCAACACTAGGTACTCCCTGCCATGATCACAGCTGAACTCTGTTTTGGATAAGGACTGACTAAAACAGTTAAGTCCACAACTCCTGGAAGGAAGTTACAGATATAGGAGACAGGCCCACTCTGTAATTGCCTTCATCTCCATTAAATTATGTGAGTGGACTTCAAACAATGTATGCATATGTTTGAGGCCTTAATTTCTAAAAGATGGAATTGAGAATGACCCATTCTTAGGGCAATGTTTAATTAAGTTTATATGAGAATTTGACCAAATTTTGCATTGTCAGCAAATCATCACATTAGAAAATCATGGGATCAACTATCATAATAGATAAGTCAAAATACTTGGAATATAATATATAACTTGCAAGGTTACTGATGTTATAGTTAAAAAAGGACTTAATATGTTCTTGAGAAGCAGAAAAAACTTGAGAAAGTTTGAGGGCATGTTTCTGTTGCACAGCTGCCAGTCTTTCAATTTTCTGTGTTTTTCAAGGTTTGAAACATGCTGGCCAGCTCTGATGAAGGACTCTCATGGTGTAATAATAATCTTCAACCCTGACCTGCCCAGCCACCTGAAAGAAATCGAGATGTGGTACTCATGCTTCGTGCAGCAGCAGCCACTGCTTGACAGCCAGTGTCTCCTGGTGGCACATCACAAGCCAGGCAGTGCAGGGGACACAGAAAACCTGTCCTTGGGTAAGGAGATGGAAAACTCCATTTGTAGCTCAGAGTTTTTCATTGATCTTTGTGTCTTTAAAATTGTTAATTCCTTATGGCTCGCATTTTTCATCTAAATCTGTTGATTAAAGAACACTAAAGTGCTTTGCAGAAACAGAAATAATGGATTTCAAAGGTAAGCAATATTCCTGTTTCACTGAATGGGAATAGGGAAGGGAAGGGAAGGGAAGGGAAGGGAAGGTTTCAGTGGCTTCTCCAAGTATGTATGCAACTGAGCCAGAAATTAGAACTCCTGCCATATTTTCTCCTCAGTAATAGTTTGGTTCTTACATTGGAATTTTTTTTTTTTTTTGGTAACAGTCACTTTTTAGGGCATTTTAAGTCTGTATTTTGCCAGCCAAAAGAACAGGAGCCCTTTGAAATAAAAGGCTAATGAGCTGCATCTTAAAATTAGCAATAGGTACCTTAGATACTGAAAAATTATTTGTGTCTGTTTATGGCTGTGAAAACACACGCTCCCTTCTGGGCAACCTGTTCCAGTGTATAAACAAGCACATGTTTGTTATAAGCATTAATATATTAATACATATTTAATACACCAATATCATTCCATAATTTTGAAGTAATCAAAGAGTATCATATCACTTCAGTAATAAAACTGCAGTTCAGTGCTCAATTTGTTTAATTCTGCTTAACTGAATGTGAGACCAAAACCAGACTTTACACTTCAATAATAATAAACTTTGAAGAATTTAATCTGGCAATAAGCTGTATTTGTTTGCAACACTGACAAACTCTGCTGCATTTCTCCTTGCCCTGCTCTGTGTTACCTGGGGTGTCAAACATTGTGTACCACTGAATTCCAGCTGAGCTGTCTCATGATTGTGACTATTTCTTTTATAAGAGGAATATACCTAATTATTCTTATTTATTTTCAAAGCTTATCCACTGAACAAGCTAAAATTGATACATTCCAACTTAGAGGAAGATCCTGAAGATGTTCGGATGGAATTTATCAAGTACTTCAGAAGCATTATCACCATAATGAATGAGAGCAGAGAGAGGGAAGAAATGTCAATTATTTCATAATATTAAAAAAAGATAAAGAAGAAATAATATGATTTTCCCTTTGTCATCTATACTAGCCTGTGAACAGAACCTCCCTAGGAGAATTTGCCAGGCTACAAATACTTCAGTCTGTGAACAAGGGCTGACATCAAGTGAACTGTGGTGCCAAGGAGATGGCTGCACATCCAGGAATTTGAGTAACTTTCTACCTGCACTTTGGCATCAGAGGCACAGGAAGGTGTTACTGTGTTAGTGTGGCCCAAAATACAAAGGTATGGGTCATGTCTTCAGAATTCCTCTCTGCAGGGCTGCTTGGAGAAGAAGGTCTGACAGAACATAAGACACTGGAGTTCTGCTGAAGCATCTGGGCAAAGTGCTCATGTTAGCTGGAGAAGGCTTGTCTTTGGAAGTACAAACTGACTGGAATAGAGATCTGAGAAGTCATGATGTAGAATCCACACTTTTATGTTCCAAGTTGTCCTTGTCTTTCCCTTGAGGAGAGCACATTGCACAGCCATTGCCTTGGCAGGACAGAGCAGGTTGCAGTCTTTCTCAAGACTAAGTTTTTCTTCTATTCCAACAAAATGAAAATGTTGTGAGGACAATGTTTAGGTCTCTCTGGGAGGAAGGAATTGAAATCTCGGTTTAACACAATATTCTGACTTATGTCAGGAGCTCCAATAAGTTCTGCATTCTCCAGAGGAGGAAAAGCTGTTTCAAAACTTTACTGTTCCCTGTTGCATTGAAATAAGTGGTTTCATAGATAATTTACTTTCTGATTTGTTTGGTTTGCACTCATTCCTGTTCTTTGTGTGTTTTGCTGCAAAAGACATTTTTTTGTATCATGTATTACTAAGGCAATAAAAACATTTTAAAAATGCATCCTCTTTGTTCTCAAAGGGGAAGTTAATTATGGGTTTGTGGAACTCTTAGCAACTTGTTTCATTTTTAGTAAGGAAAAGAGTGATAAAATTGTAATATATTTCAGCCTACAATAAGAGATTTTTACAAAAACTTGGACCCAAGCAGCCAAAGAAATGACAACACATTGACACTGTCTTTTAGTAAACATCCTTTAGAGAAAGTATGTTATAAACCAGGAAGAACTTCATGTATTTTAGTGCAAGACAACAGGAGAAAGAGATTCTTGGGTTTTTTGGTAATCCAGCTTAATTAATCTACTATTTTTTCCTCTTTTCATTGTTCTTCTCTGAGCAGTGAGTAGCCTGTCCTTGTGCAAGTGGCATGTGAGGTGAAAGATTAAAAGATCTCTGAACAGTTCCTGTTCTGCCACTAAAGCTAAAAACTGGAGTTGGTTCTGGGAGGCAAAGAGGGTGCTACTGAAGGAAAACATCAGTAAGAGGAAGGACACCAGGAAAGAAACAAGTAAAATAAGCAGAAAAAGATAAAAAGAATAGGTTGGAGGTGAATAGTGGGAGGTTGGCACCGTTGAACAATCGGGCTTTCTGTGCTGGTAATCAGTGTCATAGGGTGGTCTGTTGGAGGCAGTTATTAAAAATACAGTCTAACTAGAGAACAGTTTTTTACATGCTGCCTTTAGATTACTTTTTCCTTGTTTCCAGCTGTGTGGTGCTGGAGCCAATTTTTAAAATATACTGCCTTAATAAATTCAGTTTTTCCCAACAGCAACATTGTGATATTTACTGGTAAAAGACTGGTGTGAAACCTACCAAATATTTTACTTGGAATGTAAAGCTGTTTGGGTGATTCCAGGGTTTAAAAGTCAATGAACTCTCCTGTTCACCACCTTGCTTCATATAAAATGTTAATCATGATCTTACTTTAAACTCAAAAAAAGTTGTAAATTACAGGTATCTATAGACTGCAACACACTGTTCATCAGAGAAGAAAAATAGTGTTAGAACCAAAGACAGATGCGTAGACTCGACTTTGTATCATCCAAAAAGGCCATAATACACAATAAATATGGAACATCATTCATAAAATCTGGCCAAGAAATGAATTTCTGTCACTGCTGAAGAGCAGTAAAAGCATAGACTCATGCAAAATTAATCCTTAGTACTGGAGAAGATAACAGACAAAGTATTTATTCAGAAGTATCTTTCATTAATGATTTACAAAGGACACCCAGCTAGGAGAGAGGTGTGGGAATGCCAAGGAACACCCATGGGGTCTCTGTCTCTGCCTTTCTCAGCTCTCAGAGCCTGCAGAGCCCCAGGAGATGCCACATCCTGGTGTTACTCAGACTGTGGGGGCAGCTGTGTCTGTGCCTGAAGCCAGGTGGTTCATGAGGGGCTGTTCTGTGCTCTGTCCTATTTCTGCTTGGGAGGCCAAGGAAGTGCCAGGCAAGTGTAAAGGAAACTGGGAGCATGTGGCAATCAGCCACAAATCAGCTGGCAAGCTGTCTGCTTGACTGGGAGTAGGAACAGTCTAGGGGCAGAGGAGAACAGTCTAGAGGCAGAGAAAGGCAGACAACCAGTGAAGTCTGTCAAGTCCTCCAAAATGTAGCCTTCTCCAGGTGTCCTCAGTCTCCTAGAGTGAACAGCTCATGTCCCCTTCTCATCCTGTTAGCAGCCATGAACTCCAAACACTGGTTTTGTATCATCTGAGCACAAATTTGGAGTCTCCAAGTTCCCTATGTTTTCTGTGGATCTTTGTCCATACTGGAATTCAGTAGGTATTTTTTCCAGTGGTTTTTCTGTCATGGTTTTGGGAACTGAGGCTGGAATCAGGAGCATAGAACATTTTAAATATTAATTAATTCAAATAAATTCAGCCTCCACAGTGCAGAATCCAAAGTCTCCAGGATATGCCAACCGTGCAGTGAGAAAACAACCTGTCACTTCAAGAGAAGTTATTCAGGTGCAACATTATTTTGGCACTGAGTAATGATAATTCTGACAGCTTACTTCATTTTATTTATGATGTACAGAAATGGTTTTCAAAGTTTTATTGCTGTATAGCTACAAAACCCTTTATAGCTGTATGTGAGCTCTACTCAAGTTCACACTCACCTCAAAAGCAGTTAGGACATCATTGCTCTGGACAGCTGACCTGGCTGGACAAAGAGTCAGCATGGAAATTTGATAGGGAGCAGCCAGAATCAGAGGAACTCTGCAGGGCTAAAATGCAGAATTTCAAGACTTCAGGGTTATATCCATAAAGTTAAAGACTGTGGCTACTTTACAGGCTGGTCATTAAAAATATTTAAGCTCTTCTGTTGTAAAAGTTTGCTCAGGTTACCTCTTACAAGCTGTTTTCTGCACACACAGAACATTGTGAAGCCAGTAATTCCTAGTAAGGATGAAGACAGTTACAGGCAGTGCTACCCAGATGTGTGACTTGTTTACAACTAAACTTTGGGAGTAGCAGCAAAGCTGAATGAAATACATTTGGACCTTACCAAAAAAATGCAGCTTTCTTTTCAAGTCATATATTTTGAAGGCCAGGCCTTTGGTCTCAGTTGCTCTCAGCAGTATTGTTCTAATGGGCACAATAGACATAAGAAATCCCACGTTCCTATTTCTATTATTGTGCTGCCAAGTGACTTAAAGGGAGTAATGTAGGCCCCCACACTGAAGAGTGCCCATCCATGCTGGGGTTTTGCATGCTCAGTTTAAAATATCTAGGGTGCTGACATGCAGATGCTTTAAGAAGCAACTTCTAGGTCCTTCCAGGACCTCTTAAAATCACATCTTAAACAACTCAACTTTTCTACAGGAGTACCTTGCTCTGGAGGTCACTTGCATTTCCTCTTATCACTTCTCCAGAATTTTCCACTGGTGGAACACTTGGTGTAGCAAAGATCTGCCAAAATACCAATTTATCTTGTTGAGAAGTTGCCTTCCCCAAGACTCTGGAAACACTGCAGCAGCAATTCCCCCAGCTTCAGTCAGTGCTCTGTGTGCACACAAGGACACCATGGCACCCAGGAGTTCCAGACACCATGTGCTGCTACCCCAAGCAGTGCAGGGGTTAACTCCTGTGTACAAAGCAAGCCTTCTGTCACTTCAGGTGTGCATTTCTGCATTGATCCATACAGCTTATTACTTAGGACAAGTTGGGTGATGAGGTTTGCATAACTAGACACCTTGGAAAGGCACCTGCTTAGAATTTGCTGAGAATTCATCCTGTGAAAATTCTTCACAAAGTGGGAGCCTCTCACCTGATGCTGGAATCACCACTAGGATGGGACTGGCTTGTTCAGGTTTGGCCACCCATGCTCAAAAAGATACACTGACTCAGAAAAGGCCACTGCATGGCTAAAGAAGAAAGAAACTATTGGATAAGAAGTGTTGTTTTTTTGCACTCTACCAATATAGCAAGGGGATATCCTTGATGTCTGCAAAGAAATCACACAGAAAGAAATCTACTACAATTACTTGGACATAAGCTAACAGGAGCAACCAGAAGAGCAGAAATGTTGTTGAAAAAGGATTGGACCATTGTATCTAAGGTACACAAACCTAACTATAAGGCCCTCACCATCTGCTCCTTTTGCTTATTCTCCCCCTGCCTTTAAATTGTATGTGGAAATAATTTTTACCTTGAACACAAGTTTTGGTGGTTTGTTTTTTTTTTTTTTTTCTGAAAGAAGCAAAAAGCAGAGGAAATCTAATGCATCTGTTTGTATGTAATAACTAAAAGGCAGCTTTGGCACAATACTAAATGTGAACAAACTAGTCAACCAATAACTCTAGTCAGGAAGTTAAAGAAGGTTTCTAACAGAGTGAGGAAAACCTACTTCCATAACAGTGTTTAATTAGCAGTTTGTGATAGATTGTCACTGGACTTGATCCTTCTAGTCTGGCTCTTACGAAAACAAGAGGCTTTTTTTAATTATTCATGCAGGTATTTTTCTGCAGATGTGGCAGTGAACCAGAACATCAGCTCCAAACTTCCTTGAACTTTGAGAAACTTGGATTCTGATTTGTGCTTCCCAGCTGGAGATCAGCTGAAGACATAGGTTGTATTCACACAAATGCAGAGGAAATGAAGGAGTTTTATCAACTCATACCAGAAGAAAGATAACACAAATTTACTCACATGAGTCTCACTTTAGAGAGTACTGTCTGAAGATGGGCACTGGGTTTTGCCTGCATAACTCTCAGTCAGAAACAAAAAAAATTGCCACGTTTTGCTGAGTTCTATTGTTTCTCCCTCCTTTTGTAAGGAAATTAAAGCCTATTTCTCTCCTAGTTCCATGAAATCTATCTGAATCCTGGTAACAAGTCTCTGAGAAATTGCTCAGAGGGAATAACAGACAAGGGTACACCCTCCACTGCTATGTTACTGCTCCATGAGTTCCAGACAAAAGCATTTCTTGTGGTTTGGCAGCAAGCATCTACTCCTAAAACCCTGGGATTGCATTGTTCTTTACATGTCAAAAGTTGATTTAGTACCCACAGGCACAGATTGCAGGGTCCCTCTTTTTAGGAGGGATCTTCAGGTTTTGCAGACTGCTGGGGTCACCTCTCACAGCCAGTGACACCATTTGGGACAGTCACACCCAAGTGGACTGTAAAGAACAGGCCCTCAGGTCTGCCCTGCAATGAATATTCCAGGATTTTTATCCTGACCTAGGTTAAATGGTAATACTCCAGAAACTGAGCAGCTGACTGCCAGGCCCATAATAACAACTCTGAATCACTAAATAAAGATACATCTTCAGGATAAATTATTGTTAAGGCTCCAAAATAGTTCTGCTGTGTTTGGAATTCTAATAATGGTAGGCAAGCTTGACTGGAACCTCTAATGATACAAAGATCTTGCAGTCTTGCTTATCTGTAGCTAAGTTAATGAGCCTGGGACCCAAACACAGCCATTATGAGGCCCTTCTGCTTAGAATGGTGTATCTTTACTTTTAAAGCAGATCATTAAAAGTAATATCTAATGAAAACTCCATCTGTTTTCCATTGAGCGTACACTTGGCTTTTTTCTTTTTTATTCTCTAAGGCTCCATGAAGCTTTGCAGCACACAGGGCTGACACTGTCACATGCTAACAGGACAAGCCAGCCCTTGGTGCAATTCCTTTGTCCAGGGAAGTTAAATATTGGGTATATCTGGATCTATTAGCATAAAGTTAACCTTTTGGACCTTTGATTTCTTTCATATCCAGGACCTGGAGAGAGATCCACAAATATGAAGTGGTACAATAAATTTTAAGTCACACAGACCAGCACAAAACCAAATCTACAGACCATAAATGTTATTTTACATTAAAGCATTAGCAATAAAAGCTGACTTGCCACTCTGTTCTCTCTTGTACCCAGCTAAATGGGAATTTCTGAGCCCTGTTAAGACATATAAGACACAAAGTTGTGCAGTTGTGATCCTTACAGACACTCTTACAGTTTTCTATCATGTGAACCTACAGAAGCCAAACACATGCACATGCAGTTTCCATTACTAAATAATTCATTTGCCAGTCCCAGAAAAACCTGGTAGTATCAGATACACTAACACTTTATGCTAAGTACTGTGAAAGTTTCCAACAGACTTGAGTCTTATGGATTTACCCAAGTAAAGATTTTCTGTCCTCTTCTAAGGATTTTCTTCCCTTATTCCCTATACAGACATGGCTACCTGCAGTAGCCATTTAGGAATTTCACAGGACAAGAGAAACATGCCTAAACTGACCACAGAAATTAAAAGGGGTTTTTTTTCCCATCAAAAGAAGGAAATTCTGGAACAAACACCAAATAAAGTGGGAAACTGGGAGAATAGGAGAGACAATAAGGAGAAAAGAGCATATTTTTGAATAGCACCAAGCTGTTTATGAAAAAGATTGGAAACTTGGCTCACTACAGGAGCAGAAGACTGGACTCAGCAATCCAAAAGATAATTTTAATTCTACATTTCCTTCACCAGAACTGGTGATAGAATAGATAATTTTTCCTATAGAATTTGTTTTCTCTGCACTTGCCTGTGCAAACATATAAGTTAAAATGCATGTCATGTCACCTCTTTCCCATGCTCCAGCAAGGACAATAAAAAGAGAATGTGACCTCTTGCGTGGCCTGTAAGAAGCATAAAGTAATGATGACTTAATATGCATTCAATGTGGAAAAAAGTCCCATATTTCACACAGCTTTATAAATAAAGCATACCTTCTATGGTTGATCACAAATAAACCAGAAGAGAATCAAGCAGGTAATGTGGAAATACAAAGTAATAAAGATTAATTCTTACCTTTTGATTTGTAAGAAAATGAGACTCATGTTTATGTTTGTTTATATGAATTGGCCCCAAATAGTGTTGGAACTGGTTCATAATTCCCACTCAGATTTTTAGAACTTACGATATTTAATTCCTGCAAGTTCTGTGAAAATAGACAGCCAAGTTAAGACAGATTATTCATTTCTCATTGAAGAAACAGGCTAAAATGAATTAAATCCCCATTAGACATCAGAGAATCCATGCCTAAACACAATCCAAGATATAAATCCATAGGAAAAAAATATTTCTCTGTTTGCAGAACTACTTGTATTGAATGAGATCACAGAGATATAACATCACTATGACAGAATCTAATCACCACTCAGCAAACATTTTGGAAACAAGTCAGCAACCACATCTGCTTCACCAGAAGCACAGCCTCATGTGACAGGAAGCTTATTAGAGACCCTGTCTCTCATTATTTTGTTTTTGCTTATAACTTCTCAGCGTGAATATTCAATATTGCAAAATCAAGCAGCTTCCTTTACAGACCATCCAGAAAGGAGAAAAAAAAATTGTGTCAAACACTCCAGATCCTGAAGAAATTGATGCCTGTGGAGCTATGGATTTCTACCAGCAAAACATCTGGCACAAAACAACATTAAACATGAATAACTTGCTTCTCTTTCCCCTTACCATTGGTGTGAGGCTATAATAACTCCTCTGAAGTTTTCTTGATGTATCAAGCCTGAAAACAAGACAAAAGAGAAGAAATCCAGCCCTTTAAATATAGCAAGACATCTTAAAGGAATATAACTCAAAATACCTTATTTTCTAAGTAGCAGAGAATGTTACATTGTGAGACATTTTTCTTGGTTACTACACATGAAACAGTTGCCTTACAATACTCTCAATTGTGCAATTTAGGAATTCCCATTTGGTGCTCTTTCATAGCTTTGGTCATAGATCCAGGAGTCAGAGCCTCTGAGCAGGTAAATTTGGTAAAATTTACAGGGGAAAACACCACTCATAGGAAAATCTGTCCAGCAGTGAAGCCAAATGTCCAAAGTCTCAGCCAAAGTAACAGTAGCTCTGTGTACTCAGCCTTCCTTAGCTGAAACACTTCCCAAAGTGCAAGGATTCATCTCAAACACTTCTAATTCAGGTGGTTCATATGCACCAGCCCTTGACTCACCTCTGCAGTCACAGCTGGTGATGTGAGAGCCTGTCCCTCCTCACTGTGCCCAGCAGTGGGATGATTTTGGGAAGACCAGAGCTGTGGAATGTTGTGTGACTGCAACATGGGCACCTCCATCTGTTGAGTGGCATCATCCCTATGACACACCACAGCTCCTGTTTTCCCATTCCTCAGCTCTGCAGGAGTTTTCCTAGCACATAAGGCTGGACTGGCAATGGCAGCTGGAAGTGCTGAGCAGTGGGGTAGCACTCACCTTCCCTGGCAGGCAGGTGTTGCATGGATATATCCCCACTAGTGCCCTGTGGTGGGCAGGCATGTTTTACACAGACCAAAGCTCTCAAACAGGGTCCCACTCTGCAGACACATCAGACAACATCTTCCCAAAACCTCTGGATAACCTTTCTTTCTTCTTTCTCCATCACCTTGTGGACAGATAAAAAACCTTTCAGGGAGATCTTAAGTCGGTGTTGCCATTTCAACCCCACAGATGTCAAAGTGATTTTTACACTCTTTCTGCTCAGCTAATTGCCAAGCCCTAACAAAGGGACTTTAATGGGATGCACCAGGCAATAAACCATCATCTATTGGCTCTAGCAACAAGGAAGGAAGAGAGGGAATGCAAAGCTGGAACAAAGCACAGACCCAGAGCAGGTCCAGATACTTGCAGAAACTGATTTATCCAAATATTTGATACCAGATGTTCTATTCAGACAACTTTAACAGAGCTCCACAGAACACTAAATGCTTCTCGTGTTTTCAGTATGCAGCCCACTCCATCTGGGCACTTCTGCCACAGGGCACAAACAAAACACTGCTTAATATTAATCAAAGAAGTGAGTTTTGCTCTCTTTGCTCTTTGCAAGTTCAATATAAAAAGAGTAAGAGCAAACATATGCTAAGCTGTTCCTGGGAACACTGGACACAACAAAGGAGCTGTCTTGGATTACAGCATTTCCAAATTATGCCCAAAGTCTTGTTTTGGGGAGGGTATATTAATGATATGTGACCACAAATATTGTGCTAAATTGGAGCACTCTTCATCTCTGATGAATAAATCATAATATGATTTCATAATATATCAAATACATATTTCCTTGCTTACCTAGAGTTTCCACAGATTATTGCATAGCTTCTAGTCCACAGAAAAGTTGCATCCTTTTTCTTGGACATTTATTTGGGTATCACTTCTTTAAAGATAACAATTATTTTTGTCTGTGCCCATTCTTAGCCCCATGGACTCCTTGTTCTTCAGTTAGTTCCTTCTCTCTAGTCCATTAACAGCCTGTAGCCAGATGTATTAAAATTACTACTTAGTGCACACATCTGTGCAAAACCTTTCTCCAAATTATTTTAATTTTTGAAATCTAGGACTAGCTACATTTGTCAAACAGTACCAGGCTGTTGAGACTGTGCAGTGGCAGCTGAGGTCACTTCTCCTTTATTTTCTCAGCTGCCAGTCCACCCTCCTAGTCTCTTTCTGCTGATCCAACTCTGCAAAGGGGAAGGATAACAGGATAAGTATCTGGCCGTTTTCTCTCTCTGCAGTAGCTCCTCTCCATCAGGGATTTAATTCACCTACTTTTCTTAACTGGCCCCATCTATTGCCCCCTCCACTTCCTTCTTCCTTGTATCTCTTGCTCCCTCAGTCAGTAACTCCAACTCAGAATACAGCTCCTCTTTAAAAGATGTGACCTTCCCTGTTGTCTCCTGCCCTCCTGAGAGGATGACAGCTCTGCCAGCCTTCCCTTATAAATTCCTTCTCTAACTGGCTGTAGTCTCTTTCTATGAACTCCTCGTGCATCCCAGAAGGTGCAGCTGGACCATGGGATGTGCAGAGCTGCCTCTGTCCCAACGCCAGCGAGTTCTTGTGTGTTTACTCAGCTCAAGCACTGGATGGTGCTCTTGGCACTTCCATGCTGCAAAAGCGCTTTCCAAGCTCTCCCACTTCTCCCGAGAGCTGTAAAAATTCCCCGGGGTCACATACAGTTGCACGTCTAAGCCTCTAAATCCCAAGAAGAGCATGTTTTGATCACACAGAACGTAGCTGAGGTTGCAGTGGAAGAAGCTCAGCTAGGTAAGGACAAATGCCAAATGAAATGTCACTGCCTGTGACACACAAATCCACCGAGCAGTGGCTTTCACGTTCGGCCTCAAATATTTTATTTGCTAATTGGTTCCTTATCAGTGTTCCCCATAGCAACAAGGAGATGTAAGTGGCATCAAGTGGGCTGAGTGACATTATGTCTGCATGTAAATGTGACTGGGATTGTGCACCGGAGGGGATGATCTGAGGGAGGTTAACAACATAATGTGAAACCTCCTGTGGTCTCAGAGGAGAAAGGAGCTTCTTAATGCTGCCTGAGTGAGGTAGGGAAGCTATCTCATCACCTTTTTTGAGACAATCAGACAGATTCTACAAAAAATGAGTTTGTTTGATCTTTTTGCCTACTAAGAAATATTGATTTTACACCAGATGTTTGTCTTCGGTTATTTTTCATAAGAAGGTCAGAAGATTTTTGGCATTTCTAAAGGTGTCATGAATAAGCAAAGGAAATATACTTTATGGGAAAAAAATAAAGCTATAGGGAGATAAATGTTCAGGGTTTTTTTCCTTTCTTTTGCTGATTTTTGTGCATCCCCAGGCAAATCAGGCTGTCTTTTTGAAGTTGCTCAGCCTTGTATATTGGAGATAATTCCTTCTCTTCCAGCTCTTCTAAAAGGCTCTTTCTTCAATGGAAGGTGCCATAGAAGTACAAAATATTTTGTGAGTCTGCATCTAAGGAACGTAGGTCTGGAAAAGGCACTCTAGCAAAATAAAGAAGGAAGTAGAGAGATCACTGTAGTGTTTAGGAGAAATCAAGGAAAAAGGGAATAAAAGGACTCATAAGGATAGGGTGGCATTGATGAGAAACATCTGGACTAGCTGGATGTACCCACTGATCTAAGATGTGGGATTTAAACCTGTATTAATAAGTATTTGGATTGGACCAACTCTGTCTATACACACATCAGCACAGCCCCAGAAAAGGCTCAGAGATCACTGAAGAATCCCACCTGGAGGAAGGCCTTGAATTACACTTTCCAGATGTCCTACCTGGATTAAGCATTTCAGAGGGTGGGCTTCTGAAGGACTTCAGAAGCATTTCAGAGGGTGGGCTTGTTCCTCTGAAGGACTTGCACAGATTTGGTGATCCCCTGAAAGCCTGTGGCAACTCTTCAGCTGCCTAGTCCACTGTTCACACAAAGACTGCTCCGTCTTCTTGGGTATCCTCCTTCTAAATGTCTCCAAAGACAGTTCTGAAAGGGACAAACTGAGGGTTAACAGCACTTGGATGAATAAAACACTCCAAACTGAGCATTGCTGTTAAGTCTTAACATGGAAATCTTTTGGCTACACCATTTAATATGACACACACGGGACAATGAATTTTACAGTACTTGCAACACTCCCTCCTTCTCTTGGCAAGTGGGCATTGCAAACCATTAGAATTTATGGGATAACTGAGCTGCTTGTGTCTCAGAGGAAGAAAATAGGATAAATGGCCCAGTGCTGCAGATCTGACATGACTCATCCCATCGAGGTTAACGAACCGGCCGTCTCAGAGTGCAGGAGATGCTACTGCTCACAGAGGCTGCTGCCTAGAGAACTGCTACTACAGGCAATACTTGAGTGTAAAACAGTCTCCAGAAGCAGAAACCCTGTTGTTATTTTAGGTTTTTAAAAGGAAAGTATAATCTCATGCACAGAGTGAAAAGCAAGAGAGTTCTCTCTGGGGTCCCACTGCCCTCGCTGTCCCCACGTGCAGGACCACGTTGGGTGTGCTCGGCGAGGTCTGAGAAATGTGTGGTGACTTGTTGGAACCCTGGTTATTGAGAATTTCAGACTTTCTGTGCTGACAGGCACTGACCCCCAAGAGAACACTGCATTTGACCTGAAGCCGTGGAGAAGGTTTCCAAAATTGAATGATAAAATCGGAATTATGGGTGTGTAGTTTAAATAAAAGTGTGTAATATCACATAGTAGAAAACTTAAAGTTTAAGGTTTTAAAATATAGCAGTATATAAAAAACAAGATAGATGTTTTCAAACAGAAGCTAGTCCTTCTTCATAAGTTTAAATAGTATTATATAATTAGATAAAAAGTCCACATTACAAACCACAGGTAATTTGTTATTAAGTTAAAAATAAAAATAATTTAAGTATAATTTCTTAATTAAATATTTTATCCTTAAAAAGCCTTGTAAAAAATAAGACTCTATTTTTATTTTATTAAAATAAAATACTATGAAACTCACAATTTATAAAACTGTAATATAAATGAAAACTAATATACATCTAAATCCAAACAAAAAATACCATCTCACACATTTAATCCCAACCCTAACAAAAAAAATATATAAAACTCCACAGTGACTGACATGAGCCTTGCTGGTGCCTCTCTCCTCTCTTGTGACATCCTGCTGCAATAACAGAGCTGCCAGGAGGGAGCCTTTGTCCAAGTCTGCCTTCAGCAGAGATTTAAGTAGAGATGCTGGTATTGCAGTACTTGCAGTGTGTGCAGGTAACTTTGTAACTTTTAGTGAGTCTGAATGGGGCATGGCATATTTTTAGGTCTTCCCAGGAAGGAGTGTGTAAGCACAAAGCAGAGTTGTGCCTCCCTGAAATGGCAATTCTGATGTACTGCTGAGCAAGGTTACCTAAAACACTGTGTTCTTAATGTGTCCTTTGTTACTCACACAGACTGAATTTCTGATTTCTTGGTTATTTTTCAGTAAGAAAAATGGTTTCGTTTCATGGTATATCATAACATTCAATGAGCTTGTCCCTTGGGAACACCAAGAGCTTTCAGATCTTAATATAGACATCTTTCAAATGAGATCATTAATGTGTATATATCTGGATTTAGAGCCAATGCAAGCACTTCGATTTTTTGTCTGCCAAATTTTCATTTTTGGCCCATTTTCTTCCCATATATTCAAAGAACAGGACCACATGGAATCCTTTAAACAATAGATGGGATAACATAATTTTTCAATTGCTCTTGAAAAGGTTTTTAACCACATAAACTATTCCAGGGTTCGCTAAGAAGTTACCATTGCAAATAATGTAATTGTTCCAGACTAAATTCCTTGCATTCCAGAAGAACTTTTGAAGCAAAGAGCATGACTGATTTGGGATTTTTAACAAGCCTCTTTATGGTAATACTTACATGAATGTAAATTTTCTCCAAAAGCTTTGCTTTAAAAAGAAAGGACGAAAGCCCAGAAATACTCCTAGCTGCAGAACTAAAACTTAATGCTAATGACCCATTGATTTCAACAGAAGGAAAATAAACGTTTAAAAATCAGGAGACTGAATACTTTATTTTAAACAATTAAAAAAAAAAGTGAGAAAAACAGTAGACAAAAGCTGGTAAACCTAGGGCAAGCAATAAATTCTGGTTTTCCTCTTCTCTGTTGTGAGCAGGACAAGGCTGTTACTTGCCTTTGAAATGAAGCCAAGGCTCGCTGTCCTGCACCACCAAGTCTCTCCTTAAAGATGTGTGTGACTTCTGCTTCTCTGGGCTTCACCTGGAATTTAAAACATAGGGTTTTTTCTGGTAACATGTTTACTCTTATCATCTGAAACATTCTTGTTGCATTCCTCCAAAGGTGATGTCATTGCATGGTTTGGCCAATGGAGCCTGTTACCCAACTCTCCACCGTGTAACACCTCCAGGTAGAGTAGGTGGGGGAGATGAAATCTCCTCCTTGCTGAGGCAGAGGGCCCCAGTTCTGCAATTCTCATCCCCTGTGGGTGCACTGGAGTTTAGTCTTAAGAACACATAAAGCCACTTCCCAAATCCACCTCATTACTGAGCTTTCCTGGATTAACTGAATCAAGCAGTGGGTGGGTTAGGAGATGAACTACACTGGGAGCAGGGCCTGTGATTCACTGCAAACCCCCCCAACATACAGGGCACGATGGAATCCAACTTCTTCCTGGCCAGTAAGGCAGCACACATGGGGAGCAGCACTTCAGAGGGCCTTTTGGATCTCCATTCTGATTCTGTGCTACAGGCCAGCTTCTCAGATCCCACACAGCAGCCTGTTTCCACTGGATTCACACCAGATGCAGACTTGGCCTTGCAAGTCCAGAAATTCAGTTTATCTTTTTAAAGACTTTGGGCTTTGTAGAATTGGCTTAACTGACATATTAAACAATAGTATCTTGTATCACTCAAAACAAAAGGAATTAGCTGTGTATTTATTAGCCAAACTTCCTGTGAATACAAAGCTTTTGGGATCATACTCTTCCCCAGTGTGATCACAGCCCTGCCCCTTTAATCATCCACAACGAGGGACTTGCTGGAGTTGCAGGGACTCCCCTAAAGCTGTGCACTTTGTGGCAAGTACAATGTATGTAACTGGGTCTTGTCCTGACATGGAGCTGGGACACAGCTAGGGTAACTCAACCAGCCTCAGGATCTGGGACTAGTGTCACAGATAAGGACAGTGATAATTACATTCTTCAGAGCCTTGTGAAAATAGATGCCTCAGCTGAGGTTAAAGTGCCCCAAGTAAAGGAAAAAAAAAAAAAAAGACAAAAGCAAAGAAACAGACAGAAAGAGAAAAATCTTTCTACATGATCAAAAAAATAAGCAGGGAAACTTATGGAATTTGAGCACCCATAAGCACAG
The DNA here is from genome assembly GCA_013397555.1 of Urocynchramus pylzowi. Classification (NCBI taxonomy): domain Eukaryota; kingdom Metazoa; phylum Chordata; class Aves; order Passeriformes; family Fringillidae; genus Urocynchramus; species Urocynchramus pylzowi. The sequence continues at coordinate 17,476 of VZRH01003218.1, forward strand.
AAGTCAATCAACCATAAGACCTCTTAGGAAAACAGATGTAATAAGATTTAATCAGATTTAATCTTTCTCCACTTATTTGTTTTATTTTCATCAAGGAAAATGAAAATACTTCTTGTCTCCTAGATATCTTATGTGAATTACTTCACTGTTCTCTTTGCAACCAAAGAACCCCAGCCCCCCTCAGTTTCCTCCAGGTCTCAGCAACCACTGTGTGTTCACACTCACTGCTTGCCCATGGATGTTACTGCTCAAACAAAACCTGCAAACTTCTTTTTTTCAATGAGCCTGCAGGATTACATTTCAGGCAGAGTGCAAGGTGACAGCTACTCCTCCACCTGTACTGACACAGCACACACTCTCCAGGAAGATGCATCTTCCATTCACACATGTCTGCTGCTTGTGGTGCTGATGCTCAAAATGACCATGTTAGGCTTTTAGGCCAAATAAATTTAATAAAAAATCATGGGATTTTAGGAGCATTATTTCTGAAGAAGCTTGTTCCTGCTCACCTACATGACTGATTCCTTAACACTGCACTTGTCTAACATTCACATCACCAGGACTGGAATTCAGGACTTCTGGTCTCTGCTGGTTCTCTGCTGCAAGACCTTTTCTTCTGACTGAAAACTGCTGCTAAACCTCCTTTACTTCTTTTAAGATTTAGCTGAGTCATGCTGGGAAATCCTTTGAGATCAAGGCTATAAGAACTACAAGTGAGTAGAATTAAATGGGACATTTTGGGAGGCACAGAGGAAGTTACTCAATTGTTTCAGGTTAGAATACATTCTATTAGATACTACATAAACCTTCACCTCTGTCAAGTCCAATTAATGTCCAGAAAAGAAAGATTAAGTAAGAACCACACCTATAAAGCTAGTACAGCTCTAAATTGAAGAACAAGAAGGGAAAATAAAAGTACAAACCCCTTGAGAGTTCTTATATTTTTCAAACTACATATAAAACCCATTCAGAACATAAGCTCAGGAGTTCAGATAGAGACTTGGAAATGTTGCAATTCCAACAGTCAATATCCTGTCATCCAGTCTATGGAAGTGATGAAAGTGAAATTATATTCATCCCTTAATAAGCACTTGTAGGTACAGCAGATATCAAGCTTGTTATTATCTTACTTGCTAAGATATCTTACTTACTGCTCTGAGTTTGATCCTTGACCGACCAGGATGTGTCAGAGTTTTGCCTCAACATGAACAAGATGAAATTAGCTGCTAATGTGGGTGCTCTGAGGTACCCATATGAACACACACCAGGGTGGAGTTTCAAGAGCTCAGTTCCTACACTCAGGACTAGATTTTCAGGGAGGTTCATGCACAGAATGCTTGTAACATCCAGCTACTTATAAAAAAGCCTAAGAAGGAGCTAAGAAATTTGTAAATGTACCTCAAGTAATAGATACTTCATCCTTTGATCACCCGCCACTAAATCAGCAATTCTGTGAGCAGATGACACTTCTGGGTTCTCCAAATTTCCATGAAGAAAGCCCTAGATGAATCAATTTGGGAACACTGAAAAGTTAAGTCTTTAGTTTAAGCCTGCTTTATACAAGAGCAAAGACTGAGAAAATTTACTTCAACTGATCAAAAAGGGCAAAATGGAATAATTTTCAAAGACTGTCTATTTCAGGTTTGCATTTGGTTTAAATGAGCAAAAATGTAATGGGAAATGCAGAATCCAGTGCCTTGCCATACCATATATTGTGGCAACAAGGCTTGAAAGACAGTGGCAACAAGTGAGATTCAGCTTAAAAGTGACTCATTTTAGGGTATGCAAGCCATAAGAAAAGTGAGTTGTAACAGATCCTGCCCTTGAAAGGTGTTGTAATTTCTACTCCAACTCTGCATTCTGTGATTTTACATCTGCTCAAATGACGTAGATCTACTATTTCACTGCTACAACCTGGAGTTCAGACACGTCCTTCCAGTTAGGTGGAAGGCCTAAAACCCACCAAAGGATTAAACCTCCATCAAAACAGCCCTACCATGTGGGCTGGGGAAGGGACCCCTTGGCAGGACAGGCTCCTTCCACTGCCCAGCCAGGTCACAGCTGCATTATTGGTGTGACAAGTGTGACAACTAAAAACAGTCTAGGGACTAATACACCGATTTCCATGCCAAGTGTGTAATTTACTAATAAAATTTCCTGATTGTTTGTGGACCCTCTGACTTTTGAGGGTCATTTGCCCACGAGGATTTATGAATCTTAGGTGCTTCCATCCCCTTCAGGGTGAGTCATCACATCAGCGATGTGGCACTCAGTGCCACGGTCGGGGTGACAAGGTGGGGATCAGTCTCAGGTTGGACTCGATGACCTCGGAGGTCTTTTCCAACCTCAGATTCTGCGATTAAAGGGCAGGATTTTTTGGTGTTGTTTCCTCAATAATAAACATTAATTATGCCTCCGGGCTGCATGCCCGGAGATCTTTCCCGTTTCCGGGGCTGAGGGGCCAGGCCGGGCAGGGACCCGGGAGAAGCCACCGCCACCCTGTCCCCAGTCCCTGTTCCAAGCTCTTGTCCCCGGTCCCCAGTATCTGTCTCTGTCCCTGTAACCCGTTCCTGATCCCTGGTCCCAGTATTTGGCCCCTGTTCCCCATTCCGGTGCCTGTTCCTTGTCCCTGTGCCCGGTCTCTGGCTCCCAGTCTTTGTCCCAGTCTCTGTCCATGGTTCCGGTTCCTGCTCCCTATCTTGGTCCCCGGTCCCCGGTCCCCGGTCCCCGGTCCCCGGTCCCCGGTCCCCGGTCCCCGGTCCCCGGTCCCCGGTCCCCGGTCCCCGGTCCCTCCCCACTCGGCAGCCGCAGCCGGTCCCGTGTCTCACCGTGGGCGCCTGCGCGGGGCTCCTCCTCCCGCCGCTTCTCCTCCCCCTGCCCGTCCTCCCCTCCCGCCGCCGCCGGTCGCTGTCAGGATGAGGCGGAGGAGGCGGCGGCCCGGCCCGGCCGCTCCCGTCTCTGTGCCCGTGGCGTAGCGGTCCCCGCCCGGAGGAGGCCGCGGCGGTGCNGCCTGGGCGCCATCGGCCGGGCAGGGGCCGGGGGCCCGCACGGAGCGGGGACCCGCCGGGAGGGAGCGGGGAGCGGCCCGGGGAGCTCGGCTGGGAAGGCCTTGGGAGGGGGCGGGAGGCAGCGCAAGTGGATTTTTAGGCTGTGAATGTGGAGCAAGGGCGGCTCCCGGCGCGCACGGAGCGGGGATAACGCTGGGAGGACGCGCTGCTGCTGGGGAAGGGGAGCCCAGCCTCGGTGGGACGAGGCCTCTCCGCCCTGGCAGGGGAGGAGGGGAAGGGTGGCGGTGTATGCAGGTAGACATTGATCCTCCGGGTGGGACGCCGTCATTGATTTGGCCACTGCGAGGATGTTTGGCTGTGTTCGAAAAGGCACCTCGGACGGTGCAGGTCGGGATGTGCAGTGTGAACGGCGCGTTCTTTTGCTGGAAAAGACAAAGAAAATAATAGGTCTTCTCTCAAGGTGGTATGTACCTGTGCAGAAGGAAGCTAAGCTTTCCCTGAAGGTTCCTGCTGTGTAAAGGTTATTTCTTTCTGGTTTGGGAGGAATTGTGAACGTTTGTTACCTTGGAAGAGGTTACAGAGCTGTGTGCATATAAAAAAGTTGTAGGTAATGCTTAGCTTGGAAGGTGAGGTTGAAGGGACAGTGTTTACTGTATGGGATGTATGGGAAGGGGTGAGAAAGCCAGGAATTTAAATTGAGGCTGTTCATAATGTAGATATTGGAGAACTGGAGGGATGTGCAGAATCCTGCAGGATTGGTGCTTACCCAGCTATTGGACTAGGCCAGGGCTCTCCTCTTTTAAAGAACATTTGCGTTTCCTTGGGAAAGCACTCTGTTAGAAAAGGGCAATGATGTATTCTTAATTATGCATGTCTAGGGAATTGTGTGGGCCTTTTTTTTTTTTTTTTTTCTTTTTGTGGAGTTACAGGAGAAAGTGCTTATCCTCAGGGATTTCAGCCTGCCTTTTGAGAGTTCTAGTGATGAAGGTGCTTAGATTGTGGGGTTTTCTCTACATTAAGGTCAGTCATTGCTGGCTTGTCCTTTGAGAGCACTAAGGGGAAGGTGAGTTTCCCTGCTGTCATGCTTATAAGGCCAGTGTAGGCAGGGGTTGTTCTCCTGTACTTTGTGGTGAATAACCATTGTTTATTGTTCTTCTAAGGGCTGCAGAACAACTTCCAACAAATTTTCTTCTTGGCTCTTGCAGACTGTCTCACTGCAAGTGGGCAGGGGAGCTGTGCAGTGTACAACTGTTTGCTGCTTCTAGACCAGGAAAGGTAGTTGTAGGTTTATAGTGTATTAGAAGATCCATTTTGGATATATTTGTGTTGTTGCTTTTTAAAAGGATGGCAAAAAGGTGCAAATAAGTTGAGTGGTTTGACGGGTTGGTGAAGCCTGTGTTACAGGAGGTATGGATTGCTGTCTTTTTCCTGCTCCCTAGTTGTGGGGAGATGAGGATGCTGTAGAGAATGGGACTGGCTGGAAAGTTGGATGGGTTCTGAAAGTGGTTGCTGTGTCCTACACTAAAGAATTTGAGCTCCTAAAATGGCTCCTCTCCTCATCCTCCTTTGGCAGCCATAGGACCAGTTTGGGTTTTTTATCCACTTTGTTGTTCTCATCTGTGTTTGTTTGTAAGTAACTTACCAAAAGTGTGCCTTGAAACTGTTATTTTTTAATGTGGAGAAAATTAAAGAAATAAATTATTCCATACTTTTCAGTCTGCACTGAATTTATTGCTTAAAGGAGTAGCGTAACCTCCGATTTAAGATTACATGTGACAAAATAGAATTGGATTAGTATGTTCCCCTAAGGAAAAATAATGGCTTTTTATAATTACTTGTATTGATTATAAATAACTTATGCATTCTTTACTCATGCAAGACACATCAGCTTTGATTTGTTTTGTGGAAAGCAAGTATAAAACTACTGCTTTTTCTGCTGTGGTAGAAATAACATAGGGAACAACATGAGAGGAATTAATGTAGAAATTGTCTTCTATTCTAAAGCCTGCACTGAAATGAAAATGGGGAAGGAATAGTGCAGAGAAATAGGAAAAGAATGGACGTTGTGTCCTACCCTGGTGTGTACTTTGGATTAGTGGAGACATTAATAACCCTCTAATCCAGTGTGTGGGGTAACAGAGTTTTTATATGATAAGAATCGCAGAGAACCCGAGGGCAGCCCTCGGCTGCTGCTGGAGCTTTGTGTTCTGTGCTGGGAACTCATGATTTTGACCTGTGCTGCTGGTAGGTGTGTGCTGCCTACTGATCCTGGTCAAGGGGCTTTTTTGGGAGAGATTTTAATTTATGTGTGTTGTCTAGATTGCTTTACCACAACTGTAATGTCTTATTTTTCAAAATATTTTTACTTTGAGTATAATATTCAAAATTCAAACCTCTCAGGCTCCCTGGGTTTAGTTTGGATCTGGGTTCTTGCCATCTCTGAATGTAAGGTTGCCAAACAAAATGTGTTGGCATAGCTTTTCCCTATCAGAATGCTCAGGATTTAATTCTCCTTCTCATTTCTAGAAAACACTTTGATGAAGGAACTGCAGTAGCATAAAACATTATTTCTTCAATACCAACGTTAATTAGAATGATAGGCCAATTATTAAACTCTTCTTACTGCTCTAAACTTAAACCATTAGTGCAGTCAGACTGATAATTAGCATATCCACTGATATTGTTCAGTGATAAACTGTTAATGGCACAATCTATCAAATATTTTAATAAGAATTTGCTGGCAGAAGGAATTGATCCAGTATTGGGGTTACTTAGGCCAGTAAAAAGTGTCAGTCTGTCAGTGGTGGGAGGCTGTGCCAGCTCTCAGTGGAGAGAACTGCTCAGCTGTAGATGGAAGATTGGAGGATGTTGCTGTATTGATTTTGGTGCCACCAGCAGTGCCGTGATCTGCATTGTGTCCCTGTGTCAATAATCCAGGATGCCAGCAAGAGCTGGGACTTGCTGTCACTGTCACACACCCCAGGGCCAAATGTTGCTGGTGGAGAGGTCAGGGATGTCACATAGAAAATTAACTAACAAAACCTCAGGTGCTTTTGTTTTTCTAGTTATTTTCCTTGTAAGTATATCACCTTTAAACAAAATTGAAGGCTCTAAAAATGCTATTACTCATCTCCAAGCTAGGTGTGGTTCGTAGGGGACTGGCCATGAGTGCTGATGTTCAGCTCTGTGTTGTTGATGCAACTGTCAAATGTCAAACTCTTATCTCTTGGGAAATAACTTCAAAATTGTTGGTACTTTCCAAGAGGCAAAACATTTCTTCCCTCACTTTCTCTTTGCTCTGTGCTTGCTTTATTATTATTCAATTACTACTGATATTATTACTATATTTTTAGTATATTATTAGTAATATACTAAAAATGCATTTTAATTAAAACACAAACATTCACACTTATTTTTTTTAGGCTGTGTGCTTTTCTGTTATTTCAGTGGACAAATCTGGAATTCGGTTTCAAAAACAAAACAGACACCTTGAATGTACATGTTTCTAAGGAAGTTTTGATCTGCTCAGCAGGTCAGTTTGCTCTGAAATGGGAATATCCACATTCGAGGTGTCTGTTTTCCTGTCAGAGTCAAATTGCAAATCTCCTAATTTTACAAAATACCCTGACCATGTTCTTTATCATTACCTGTTGATCTGCCAGAAGGCACAATGAATATGCTTTAACCTATGGAGTGACTCTTTCATTTTGGACCCTGGAAGTTGTAAATTCTTTGCCCATTTTTATTTCTCCTTGGCCACTTCACCATTGTCATGGAGAAGATGGACTTAGTAATGTGTTTTCTTCCCTTCCTGGCCTGGTGCCTCAGGATGCTTAACTGCTTTCCCATAGCCCTTGGTGGGTGGACTGGATTCCCACTGTGAAACTAGTTTGTATGCACTCCCTTGAAAGTGATTGAAGAAGGAATTTTGTTTTAAAACTTTCAAGAAGCTAAACCAAACAATTTCTGTCAGTGTGGGAGTGGACCAAATCCCATAGGCTTCATTATGGGTGATGGTTGACTGGCAGACTTGCTGGATTTTCACTCCAGGCATTTTATTAAAAAGTGCTTCTCAGATGTGAAGTTTTCTATCCTAAAATTAGGTATTTTAACTACACTCTTTTCTTCTTAAAAAAATACCAAATATATAGTTTAAAGAAACAAATGAAGAAGCCTGAGTTTGAGATTATGGCTTTACTCTGGCTGAAGTCTTTCAAGGTAAGAACTGGTAACATTGATAAGCAGCACTTAATAACAAGGCTTCTATAAAAGCCATTGTGTGTGTGTATTTCAGAGGAACATCTACACCAAAGGTCTGGTACTTCTCACTGGTCCAGCCTTTATTTGCAGAGTTGATTTTAGTGTCTGATTTAGTAGTGGCTGAGTTAATGGTACTACCCTTCACAAGTTATTCTATAAATAGGGTAAGCATTGTGTCATTTTAGTCATACTATAGTCAGTTAGGCATGATGATGAATTATCTCTGGAAAAATTTAAATCATTTGATATTCTTGTGTGAATTGGCATAGGAAGAACAAGTGAGCAGTGTACCCTTGGTTAATATTTCTGTGCTATTCAGAAGGAGGAGGGGTTTTTTTAATAGGAAAGTACCTGAGAAAACTTCTGAGTTGTCCTGTTACTCTGCAGGCAGTGCCTGTAGTACCCTAAGAGTGCAGAACTGCAGCATGACCACTGATATAATGAAAAATTGTGTGCATTTATTTTTTTTTCCCATTCATGTCTCCTTCTATCAGCCACAACTCCCCTTGGCGTTCAGCTGACTTGTGGTGGTGCTTCCCTCCTTCCTGTTTCTATCCTATGCTTCTCTTCCCAGGCCTGGCTCCTTCAGTACAATGAAGGGGAAGAATAAAAGCTTCTGAATCACCTTTTATGTCTGTTACCATCTCCTCTGGCAATTCCTGCTCCACACAGCCAAGCAGCAGAAACGTGGCCTTGCTTGCTCTTTGCTCTCAGGTTTTTGCTCCCTCCCTGGTCAAACACCCCGTCAGTCATTTGGCAGTGTCTTGGGCAACTGCTGCTCTTCAGCAGATCCCTCTGGTTTCCCCTCCTTCCCAGCCACCACCTCAGCTTCTTTAATATTGCTTTCCTTGCCTTTTGCAACCTCTGGTCTGGGGGTGTCCCCTGGACCTTGCCCTTGTTTTGGCTGCTCCAGGCCTTGCTCTGCTCTGTGGGATCACACCCGTCCCTCTATTCTTCCTCTTCTAGAGAAACTCGTGTGACTCTACAAACTTCCTCAGTGAAAAACGAATTTTCCAAGCAATATGGCCCCCTAGCTATGCTGAATCTTAGCTTTTTTACTCTTTTTAAAATATATTTTTCTTTATTTAAGAGCTCTCCAGGTTCTGTCACTCAGGAAGGAAGATCTCATTGTGCTTTACTCTTGGTATACAGAACTACTTATCTGCTTTCCAGCCCTTCCTTATACATGTTCAGGTTCTGAGTGGTTTTTCAGAACAGATAATAGAATTTTGAGGCAGTGAACTTCAGTTACCTAATCATGAGGTTGGCTGACATCTAATTCTTTAATACCTTGGTATCTTTATAAACTGCAGTAGGTGAGTGCCTCACAGATTGCAAAAAATTCATTGCTGGAAGTTAATTTATGCCTCTTGGAAATAGAAGTAGAAAATAGAAGTGTTCCCTCTTTTGGCTATCAGAGCAGTTCTGAAAGTTGGTATCAGTTGAGAGGAGGACAGGAAACAGCAGAGTTGTGATCTGCTCATTTGGTTCTGTGTGCAGTTAAGGGCCCTGTCTTGTGTGTCTGGCTGGGTTAGGGACTGAAAAACAACCAGAATCCTGGAGTAAAACAAAAAAAAAGGCAGTCTGATTTTTAGTTACTTAATAAGCTAGAAGCACTTAATAAGCCTTACTGTGGTGAGTCACACTGAGAAGAAATTTAAATTTGGGTGGGATTTTATTAATAATTATCTTGTTGTATTTTGTGGTTTTTGAAAGTGTTTTTTTGGTAAAGCTGTGGAGCAAAAATGCAATAACAGAAGTTATACATGGCAAAGTGAATTGGAATCAATAACTGGAAGGCAATGGTAGCATTAACTGTGTGTATTCCAGAGGGAATAGCCTGGAGGTGAGAGGGAAGGATTACCTGGGGATCAAACCAAACCAGCATTGTCGATTATAATGGTGTTCCCATGCCTTTAAGCCAGTGACCTGAATAGACTGTGTGGTTTGTATTGTATCTTCTGCCAATACACGTTTTTAGCTTACAGATAATTGCAACAAGATTTGCAATGCTGTTTAAATGGCAACAAAGGAGAGGAATATGCACAACAAAAGGAGAAACAGCTCTTCCACCGTTTTTGATGAGTGTTTCCTGTATAACTGTTTATCCCCCACACCCCTGCCTTGGTAGGGTAACTTTATATTTGCATGGTTGGTCACCATTAAAATCCTCCCCAACAGAAATGATTTCTTTTCGTCTATGCTGCATCAGTGCTATGCAAAATGAGGAGGCAGCACCATGGTTGGTTGCTTTAAAAAAATAGCAAAGCAGTAACTTGCAAACAGTAACGTGGATAAAACCACAGAGTATAGTACAATCCTTACATCTGTGTGTTCAGTGTCGTTGCCTTAATCTCCACAGGAAGAAACACAGAGGAGTGCTAGAAGTTATTGCTCAAGCAGTAAGTACTTTAACCATCTACAATAAATTTTCATGTCCAGTATCCTTTAAGAAAATTGTCTTTCGTAAGGCTTACAGGAGTTCATATTAGACTCCCATTGACTTCAGAGGTAAGAATTGGAACATTCATCTTACATTAACAGTAACCTGTGCCAAAATCCCTCTGATACATTTTATCTGTGGTGTTACTTGGTTTATTTTGGTGAAGTACAAAGCATAAATTTGGCTCTGTTAATTCAGATTATCTGGCAGGCTGGCATCTTTATGTCATATACCACATCTTTTAAATTTTCTTTTAAAGATTGGTTTCAAGTAAGGTTTTCTTAATTGCCAGCTTGCAATGTCTGTTTATATCTTCTCCCATGTGAAATTAATGGGAAAGCAATTAGGCAAACTCTGGGTTCTGTGCTTGAGTGACACTTCTAGCTGTGAAGATATTAGAGCTGTCTGTCTGGTCTTCACAGCTTCTGTTGGAGTCTTAGATGAAACTGGAGATAAAGATGTTAAACCTCCAACTGGTGCTTTAACTCCTGATGTTACAGAGTTAAATTTGTTGGAGGCACTGAGGATTACATTTAGCTGATGATCCATCAGGAGGGGCTGTAATGGCCTGTTACAATGTGTAATCTAACTGTGTATTTGCTTTCAAGTAAGAGTAAATGTAAGCCTAATCTTATTGTGGGATAGGAATGTTTTCTGATATATTTTTATCTACAGCTCTAGGTTTTGTACCAGTGTAAGCAGTTCTATACTGGAAACTGCGGTGCAGTGCTGTTCTTTCAGTTGCATTTGTTGAAAACCTGAGTGTGTACAAACACTGGTGGGAAACCTGAGCTTTGGAATTTGCTTTCTAATACCAATTAAGTTTGTCAGCTTCCCCTGGAGAGTCTGAGTGGAAATCAAGATTTGAAAAAGGTCATTTATCACTTACAAATGTCAGTCATCAAGTCTTTAAAAAGTAAATTCTGCTGCATGACTACACCAATCTCAGTAGCCACAAGGGAGAGTGGGGGACAGAAGGAAGGCCAGACTATTTCTTTTGGCAGACAGCAAGCACTTAGGTTAAACTGATAATCAGGCTGTACCCATAGGCTGTGGTTTCATGTTGCAGCTAAGCCAGTCTAGAAGGTTGCTGCTGCTGAAAGAAGTGTTCCTGCCCTTTTCTTTCTGCTCCTGAAGTCGTGTTTCCCTCATTTCCTTTGTGCCAGCTCTGCACATTGGACCCATCACTTAGCCCAGTTCAGCTCAGTCACCCAGTTGAGAACTGCTCACTGCTGAATTAATTAGTTTAATTTAGTGAAAGACCTGATAAGCATTAGAGCTGGCATAAAGGAAGGGTGTAGACCACACAGTAATAATATGAGAGTCCAAGGGTATCGTTCAGACTTTTTTTTTCACAGTTTACTCTGATCTGCCTGTTCATTGCCACGTGTGTGTCAGGTCTGCTCTGTGCTCAGCCAAGTGTTAGGTGTGGTCTGCTTTGGACCTGGTTTGAGACTCACTTCCCTCCCACCCTCCAACTTCCTCCTATATCACTTCTGATGCTGTCACTGCTGTCAAAAGCACTCATAGCATGGTGGGGGTGAAAGGCATGCAGTGAGGTGGGAGTGCTGAGTTACCCTGTCAGATGACCATCAGTACAGAAATTGGTTTAAATAGATTGTAACTGCAGGCTTAGTCAAGCCTTCCTATTCTGTATTGCTTACACCCCGGAAATATTTTAAATTATTTGAAAATTTCATGCTGGAGGAGGATTTTCTTCCTTTTTAACTGTTCAGGAATTCATGTAGTTGAAAAGTGGTAGCAAAAAATATGAGTAATAGAATCTCAGTAGTATTTTCTGTCAAGAAACAAATTCTAGAGGCTTGGGGGAGTACTAGTCTGTTGTTCTCAGGGAACCTATTAAATTGCTGTAGAAACCTTACTCCAAATAATAGGATCTGTATCTTGTTCCTTATCAAATAAAGATGTTAATTGTTAATTTTCTTATTATTATTTGATATACTATATTTATCATTACAATGTCTCCATACATATATCTAGCAACAGTATTTTCCAGGCCATTTATTAAGATTTATATCTTTTAAGTGGCTACTCTACAGCACTGTTTTTTCATGCCTACAACCTGCTGTTCTGGCAACTAAGATTTTAAAATTACTATTCCTTGAAAGTAAGGTTTTACCTGTTCTCTCTCCCAGTTCATTCTCTGTATACCAATTTGAGTAGCCAGATTATGTAGCAAGGGATAGGGAACCACAGTGGGAAAGAAATTAGATGTTAACTCCCTTTTGTGCTGCTTGTTGAAATCCATAACTCTTGAGTTGTGTGTGAGATGCTGCTATTTCTGATGTTTTTCTGGTATCTGTGAAATTACTGTAGTGCTGGCTGGTAGCTGTGCATGTGGAAGTGAGTTTCCATGCTCTTGTGATTATTTCAGCTTTTGAAGATGTCCATAAAGATGCCAATTTGCTTTAAATGGCAGTGTCCTCATACTTGTAGCAATGGTAAATTACACAAGCTATTGCCTATATAAATTTCACAAACTTTCTGGTTTCTTCCACATCACCTTCCTGGTCAAGCTATATTTCACTTTTGTTACCTTCCTTTGAATTTTTAAGCATGTTAGGTTATCATTAATTTGTTCTTTCTGTTCAGAAATTGGGAAGCAGAGTACCTGGGTTGGTCTGTAGCCTGAATGCTCTCAAAGCTACACTTCAGTTCTTGGCCCAGTGACAAACAGCAAGACAGCACAAGATCTCAGACTAGTGGTGTCTGGGGGAATTTTGGAATTAATGTAATGGTTTTCTTTTATATATTAACTTACTTCATCAAAGAGAACAATGCAGTAGGGTTGTTTTGTGTTGTTTTGTTGGTTGTTTTTTTCCTGGGAGTTGAGTCATACTTTATTCCCATTTTTCTGCCTGAAGAGGACAGCCTTTAATAAATCTGTAGGCGAAGTGATAAACATATAATAAGGTGTCACAGGGCTTTTTTTCCTCCCACTGCAAATGAGTCAGCAATTAAATTATCTTGAAAGAAAATCAGTCTGTTGTCTGGGTGTAGCAAATGTTTACATTTTAAGAGAACAGTTATATTAGTGGTGCTCAGAGTCCAAATTGTGTAGGGGGTCTCCAGTAAAATGAAATGCATATCAGAATCTCTCCCTAAATGGCTCTCAATCTGAAATATTTTTATTTCATCAGAACAGCAGATTCCTGGTGGTTTACTAAAACAGACAATATCCTCAAATTAAATTTTTTTTGTGGGAAGACACACTGAAAGCCTCACTGTCAAGTGGAATTGCCACGTGTAATCCAGTTCTGGATTTTCTGGTTATATCATACAAATGATGAGATGTGGTAGTGGAAAAACTTGGCAGAAATATTCCTCTGTAAATATGAAGGCTCATTCATGTTTTCAGTCTTGCTTTGGTCAGGAAGATTTATGTGAGTTGACATTTTTGGGGACTTGTTTTCAAATGCTGTGGAAGGGAATAGGTGGCTGTGCTGGAGGTCTGGTTCCAGGCTAGAGGAGCCTCTGTGCCTGCTTAAAAAAACAACCTCTGTTGGTGTTTACCTTGCAGGTAATGAGGAGGGACGGGCTGGTGAAACGAAAGGGGCAGGGATGTGTGTGAGGCGTTTGACAGCTGCATTGTCTGAGCTCAGATGTGTGAAATGCTCAAAAAGCTTTGCTGTGCCTGCAGGGTGTGGAGATCTACCTAGGCTGGCCTAGAGCTGGCAGCGGTGTAATCCAGCTGTGAACCCTCTTGGAGAAATGTGCCCAATTCTTGGGGACTTCACCTTGCCCCGTTCTGTGCTGCCATCACCCTGCTCTTGTTTGCTCAAGCAGTGACTGCTCTGAGTAAATGCCCGCAGCCTGCAGAGTAAATAACCCCCTTCATAAATCCAAGGAGACACTGAGCAGTTTTGGTTTGGTTCTTTGTTTCTTGGTTGATTTTTTTTCCCAAATTGATCCTTCTGAAAAGAGCAGTTATAAAAAAGAAAAATTGTTAAAGCAAGGGCAACAAGATGCAAGCACTTATGGAGCAGGGAAAATGCCGGTGATTGTGATGAGATTGGTAACTCTGTTCTCTCCATTTTGTGTCACTGTAGATGAATTCAAAGTTCACCAGACTGTAGCTTGCTGTTGACTTTTGAAATACTCTGATATGCATTCAAGCTTAGCAACACTGCGTTTCTGAGGAGATTCACTGGTGGTAGCAGCAGGATACAGCCAAAGTCCTTTCCATAGTATTCCACTAATGGTGTTGTCTGGTTGACTTTTCCAACTCTGTGATTCATCCACTGCTGCCCTATTTAAATTATTCAAAGAATTGATAAAGCACAGAGTGTGGTTGATTTTCTTGGGAAAAAATACTAACCAATAGTGCTCTTCTGAATTTTCTGGATTAATTGTTCTCCTCACCAGAACATCAGTGGCAGAGATAAAATAGGTGAAAACTAATGATGGTGAAACTTCTTGTGCATTAAGTTGGGACTACTGTGGAGAGGACTGTGTGCACAGAACTGAGAGTTCTGATGGCAGCCTAGTTCAAAGGAGAGAAGCAGCCACTATGGTGATCAGGGATGTACAAAAAGCCAGGCTATAATGATGGAGGTAGGGGACTGTCCTTGGGAAGAAATTACGCTTTTGGCAAATGAAAAACTGTTGGAAAAAAATTCAAGCTCACTTTTGTCAACATGGACATCCATGTTTAAGTGCATTCCCATGATACTTGATGTGAGTGAGCAGTGTTCCATTTCAGTCCAATGTAAATAATGGTTAACTAAGCATAAATTTAAAACTAGACTTAAGTTAACCCGGGGTCAGAATGACTAAGTGTATAGAAGAACATTACTTGTCACATGAAGTGGGTTTACCAAATTGGAAGTCAGGTGTGATTCTCCTTTACTGAGTGAAATGGAGTGTCATGAGATGGAGATCTGGACCCCAGGAAGCAACTGCCTGCTTTTGTGTCCAGGAAAGATGAAGGAGGCAATAACAAAGCAAGGAAGTAGTTAACACATTGTGAGTGCTGTGAAAAGGGAGAAAAAGCAGGAAGTGGAAAAAAATGGGGAAGGAGAAACTGTGTGTTGGCCTTCTTTTCATTGTAATTGTGCATGAAGATGTTTGCTGTGCTGTTGGGGAAAATTAGTTGTTCCTACATATGGCTGTTTATCTCTGCAGGTATAATTAAGCCATTTAAAGGACCTTTGTTTTCTCTCCCCCTTTTTCTTGTTCTCTTCTTGTGGCTGGCTCATCCCTGGAAGTGTCCAAGGCCAGGTTGGGCAGGGCTTGGAGCAACTTCATCTAATGGAAGGTGTCCCTGCCTAAGCCAGGGGTTTTTAATGAGATTATCTTTAAGGTCCCTTCCAGCCCGAACCATTCTGTGATTCTTGATTGTATTATGGAAGAGAGTCTTCCCATTTATTCAAACTTCTAAATTTCTTCAAATTTTAATTACTTTAATTTAGTTATGGCTTTTCATTTTCTCTCTAAGAGCCTTAATGTAGGATGTCATACAGTGTTTAGCATAAAAAATAAAAATAAAAAGTAGAAATAGGCACTACTGAGATTACAGGCTATAGTGAAAAGATGTTTGTCATCAGCTTCAATTAAAAATAGCATTACTTTCAAACTTTAATAATATATTGCAAACTTCCACTTGATGTTAATAGAGTATTTATTATGTGTTTAGATGTTGGTAACATGCAGTGCTTGGCTGAATATTTTTCATCCTGCACTTGCCGATTTACTGTAATAAATATAAAGCTTCTGTAACAGATATGATGCAGCAAGGCTCTGATCTGCATAGTGATACCTGAGTTTGTCAGCAACACCAAGTTTTTATGGATTTGGACTTAAATTGGTACTGGATTGTTTGCCTGTGAGTGTTTAGTCAATAGAGAACAAATTGTGGATGTCAAATAACCTTCAGCTGCACAATCAGCCAGAAATGGCTGGATGAATGCAGCAGTGTCTGAAAGCTGCACTGCCCAGAATGGGGAACTGCCTGAGCTCCTTCTGCAGAGCAGCTCAGTGCTGGCCGTGCTGGGGAGCAGCTCCTGTGCCAGGTCCTGTGCCAGGGCACAGCTGTGGGGCAGAACCCCCAGGTTTTCCCCTTTCTGGGATTGAGTTCTCCTCACCACACACAGTGAAACACTCTGAAAGGGGAGCTGTGACAGTCGGAGGTGTTTGGTACCACTCTGAAACAGAAGGTGACAAGTGAGAAGTCAGGGGTCATTCTCTGCCCTCAAATAAAACAAGGAAGTGTGACGAGTGAGCTTGAGCCATTTGGCCAAGTAAATAAAATGCTTCATGCTTGCAAATGCAAGTTTGAGAAAAGCAAGAAAAATAATTATTTTCTTCCTCGTTTTTATTTTCTTCCAGTTTGATTTGCTGCTGTTGGATATCTGTGTGTAAGGGCAAATGTTTCTTGAAAATAAAGCAACCCCATTTCATAAGTCAGGAATTGCTTCTGTTTACCATGTTTATTCAAAGAACCATAATGTGTTCCTTTGCTTCTGAGTGCCTCATGCAAACAGCTGGAGTTTTTTGGGGGTTTGTGTGGTTTGGATTGGGGTTTGTTGTAAGAGTGGAGGGCAGGTTGGTTGTTCTTTTTTCATCAAATCCTGTTTGAGTAAAATAAAGGAAAGCTTTTAGCAGTCTGTATGAACAATCTGGTGTCAGATTAAAAGTTTATGTAGTAGCATAGTTGTGGTTCTAGTATGATGTCACAACAGATGAAAATTCGTGCTCATAGAAAATAGTAGAAAGTCATAGAAATAAGTATTTTTCCATACTTCTGTCTCAAGCAATGATGACAGCAAAAGAAGGTTAGAAAATGACAGCAACTATATGGTTTTTTGAATCCACAAAGTTGATTGTACATGTAGGGGTTTTTTTTCTGGTCTGTTTTCATATTTCAGCTATGTTGGACTGAACTCTTGATGTCATGTTTGAGTCTTTAAATATCAAGCAGAAAGCTCTATGGCATTAATTTTATAAATAGACCTGGTACTCAAAAATAGTCTTATTGATAATCAGCTTTGTCTGTCTTAGTTCTGGAATGATCGCTACATGTTTGTGTAACTGGAAACTGTCATGTATAAAATTTAACTCTTTTTGGAGCTGATCTGTGGAACAGCATATAAATAACTAGTCACTAAGAAATGTGTGGTTTCCCTGTGTTTTCCTAGAATTGGAATTTTGCTGTGCAGTGGGTTAAGAGAAAGCTGTATCTTTTTTCACTAGAGTTTCTTTTCATGTATTGCCGCAGTTTCATGGTTCCCCTGTAAATCAATGAGTCTGCTGTGAAATAGATTTTGCTGCCCTTCTTTTGAGTTCTTTTCCCTGGTTAAGGCTCATGATGACATTCACTGTGCTTTGCTGTAATGTCAGTGCTCCACAGGAGATCGGGACCCCTGTGCCTGACCTGGAGTGTCTCTGCAAAATCTATGTTGCTAGCTAGAAATTAAGCTAGTGATTAATTGGCATCTATAACTTTGTCGTGTGTAGTCTTTTCAGCCTAATAATCTGTGAAAAAACACTATTTTAAATTGTTGGACAAAAGGATTTCTTGTTTGGATTTTTTGTTAGTTTGGCATATCAATTTTAATTTAAAGTTTTCTCCGTGCTATTTCCAAAGTTAAGAAATTGATAGGGTTTTTGGTTTTTTGGGGTTTTTTGTTTGTTTGTTTGTTTGTTTTCTTTAGGGCTTTTGTTTGTTTCTTGATGATTTAGGGCCCTAAATAGGGAATTGGGTCTTCACGGTGCTGCTGTGAGGAAACACAGAGCGTTCCGTGCCTGAGCCGGTGCCGTGTGTGACCCCGGCTCCGGTTGCAGCCGGGCACGGCTCCAGCAGCGCTGCCCATCTCGGGCTGTGTTTGCTCTGCCTCATCCTGGTTAAACATTGATAGTGGCACCGGGAGCTCGGGAACGGCGCCTGGCAGCCCGGGCAATACCCACTGCAAGTGGATGGTTTGCTTTGGGGCTGGCTTTAAGTTGATAGCCTGTGATAGCAGCTAAGTTTTTTCAGCTCTGTTATAGGCCTGGGGTGAGTTGGACCTAAATTCAGAGTGAAAATTAAGTGATAAATGACAAAAGCCTAATTGGAAATCTATGGATGAGCCCATTTCCTGCCATTGACTCCAGTGCATGTCCAGGTGGACTTTAATCTGTGCCATGGAGCCCGAGGGTACCTGTGCCTGGCAGACTGGGCTTGGGATCACACTTGCATTTTGGGAAGTGTCTGTATGGCTTTTGTACAAATTGTACCTCTGAGGAAGAAAATAATTTCTTTGTAAACTTAATCACTTAGCAGAAAGGTGGTAGTTGTTAGGGTGTCTCAGAAAATAAACTTTCTTTTGCTTTTACTTCTTATGCAGGTGCATTTGAGGGGGTTGATGCTGACCTATAAAGCCTGTTGTCCTCAAGTTTGTGCCTTGTCTCACTGCAGTGGGGATGTGCTGAGGTCTGTCCTGAGCTGTATATGTAGCACAGGTGGTAAACCACTTTAAACTTAGTATAGAATCGAAAGAATAATGTTAATGTACAGTTGCAGTGATGGATGACCTGCAGTTGGGATCTTAAACTGCTTGTTATTTTGAATGCCTGCAGGTGGCCCTGACAGCTGCCAGAGCTCAGTTGTGGAGGGGGTTGATTATTTAGTTATTTATTTATTACTTTTTAGGCATAACTGCCAGGCTGCAGAGAGGGGGGGGGGGGGTATACTGTAAAAATGTAAATATTTAAATTTCATTTCCTTCTTGGTGACTCTGCCCTCCCTCTTTCTGTTTGAGCAGAAGGATTTCAAAAGGATGAGTCTGTTGCTTCCCCATCTTAAAGCACTTGAACATTCTGCTCTTGGGGTGTCCTCTTGCCCTTCCAACCTCAGCAGAAGCAACTCACACCTTCAGAAGAAGTACAGCTTGGTTGCTTTGCACTTTCTGATGGGAGCAGCAGCACAGCTGCTGCTGTCTCTCTGCTGAAGGAAGACAGAAAGGGAATTAAGTAAACAAGGAGTGCTCGAGTCATCTTTGAGGGCAGGAGAGTTGAGTCTACAGTTGATTTCACTTTCAGGATTACTAACTGTAGAATGAAAGTTTATTTGTGTTCTTCAAAAGAGTGTGTGCAAGGTGAATGATGTCCAGATTCCTCCTTGTTCAGTTGGAATGTGTGCTTGAGGCTGCAGGGTGGTACCTGTGGATGCAGAGCTGCCTGGCAGGCCCTGGCACACAGCTCCCTTAGGCTCTAGTGCCTCCGGGAGTTTCCCTTCAGGAGCTGAAGCTGAGCTCAAACCCAGCTCCTCAGGGCCAGCACAGCTGTTGGTGGGGTGTGGCAGGAGGTGCCATGGTGGCTGTGGGCTCTGCATCACCCTGCACAGGACTGCGGGGAGTGGAAACACAAGCAAACCCTTTCCCTTTGCAAGGCTTCAGCAAGAGATCAAAGGCAACCCTTCAACCTTGGGAAGTGTTTTTCCTACCCAGACCTGGTTCTACGTGTGCTGTTTCATCCCTGGTTTTGATCCAGACACTCTCTGAACTCACTTGAAGCTTTGCTCTCAGTGTGTCTTTGCTGCAGATTCCTTTCATTTTCTGGAGAACACTCCTGTGCAGTTGGCTTTGAACTATCCACATAAGGATCTATCACATAAGGAACTATCTCCCCTCTCTGCTGGCCAGAAAAACCTATGTGTTTGTATTTAAGGCGACTTAAAAAAAACAGAATTAGGATTTTTTTTTTTAATGACATTAAAATCTCATCAGTCCTATATCTGCATATATCTTTTATTCAGTACAGAGCTGAAGAGATTAGGTGCTGTATTTTGTACCACCATAAGCTCTTATAACCAGTAATCAGTAAAACATACCTGTGCTCTTAAAAGGTCCTTTTGTTTGTGTCTGCTCTTACTCTACATCATGTGGTACCAAAAATAACTGGCCTCATCTCAATGGTATTGCCCATCCAGTGTTTTCCCACTGCAAGCTGTAGAGCTGACTCCAGCTGTTTGTGAGTCTAAATGTTTGATGCTGAAATTTTGTCACCTTTGGATTGTGTTTTCACTACTTGATTGTGGTGGGAAGTGTTGGATGGGCTACACAAACACCTCTGATGGATCAATATTTTGTGTATCTAGTCTGTGCTATATAGAGGCTGTAACTGAAGTGATTCACTTTGCACGGCAGAGTTGGAACATGCCCACAAAACGCTTTTGCAGAACATACACTGACTCGTGTAGAGGAACATTTTTTTCCCCGGTGCATTGCAGCAGGGAGATGTGTTTTGTTCTGGCTCATCAGTGTTTTCTTTCTATTTCATATTTGAATTCTGAGATGTGCAAGTTGAAACAGTCACCTACATCAGAACTTGAGGTGCAAAGAAGTTGATACTGCACATGCAGATAGGTTGGTGGTTGTATGGGGTCTTTATAGCATCATAAAATAGTGTCATGTAGGATTTGTTTCAATAATAAGCATGTTATAACCATCTTTGTAGATTTCCTACTCTTCCTTCTGTCATTGTACCACCAGATGAAGGGCTGATGTGGTGAATTCTGGAAAACAGTGATGTATGTGCCCCCTTGAGGATTTTTACCTGCTGGAAATGAGGAGAGTTTGATCTTACAGTCAGTTAATTCTCTGTAGGTAGTTGTCATCCTCTGGCAAACTTCTCTAGATGTAATCTGGTTCATCTTTTGGTTAACATGCAGAACTGAAGACTGGATTGATAATGGCACCTAATTTTTAGCTCACAGGGTTTCCTTCCTGTGCTTTGCCCTTTCATAGCTGTTAGCTGAGCTGCTGTCACTTTGCTTTTTTTGACTTCAGCCTCTGAGCACTTGGTGCTTTATTGCTCAGCCCTCACACACTTCCCAGGGGAAAAAACCATCACCAGAATAATTTCTATTTCTTCCTTCATTGTATATACCAAATTGTGGCTTTCTTTGGAGGATTGTTTTCTGCAGAACTCCCTGCCACATTCCCTCTAGTTCCCTAGAGATGTTTAATTAGAATTTGGTGTTACAGTTTTAAGAAAACCTGCCTTCCTTTGTTCCTTACAGGACTGGCTGGTTTTCCTCATTATCATAGGGCAACAGCAGAGATAATGAGTAAAGATATTTTAAAAAGAGTAAGCCCCAAACCTCAGCCTTGCAGAATGGGATGTCTGGATAACTGTTAGTGACGTACCTTATCTTCTGCTTTATTTTTAGATGCTCTTCTACAACGGGTAGCAGAATTGGAAAAGGTCAATGCAGAATTTCTGCGCACAAAGCAGCAACTTGAGCAAGAATTTAATCAAAAGAGAGCAAAATTTAAGGAGTTATACCTGGCTAAGGAAGGTAAGTTCTTAGTTCTATGAATTATTCTAAAATTTATTGAACTTCATCTTCAAATAATCCCTGTATGAAGCATAGTCTTTTTAACAGCTATAATAAGAATGTAAGAGATTCAATAGGTGACATATTGAGCATCCTAGAATGAACTTTAAAATTAAATTTAAAGATCTGCCTCATGGATAGGAGCCAAAGTAATTTGATGTCCATGCAGAAACACCACCACTGAGTTTTAATACTAATTTCCTGAATTCAGGGTATACTCTCTGAGCAGGAGCTGATCTGGTAAATGGAAAGGTATAGCCTGAATGCTGTGCTGTTTCTACTCTGTGGCCTTTTTTTTAAGTAGCATTTATTTGTCTTAAATTTCCATCTGAGGTAGGTTGTAAGCAGGCAAATGTTATAAAAATTTTAATACCAGCCAAGGGCATCTATTTCAATAACACAATTTATAAGAAAATTTAAATCATATGAGCTCAAATATCTGATGAAGGATCAGAGAGTAGAGATAGCTGTTCCGAGAGCCAGATTGATTTATCTAATTCTGATGATTTTCCTGTCTTTAACATATGAAAGCAGAGCCAAAACATAATGCATTAAGACTGCAGCTGCTGTATAAGCTTATGAGAGCAGAAATACAACAGGCATAATGAAGATTGGATCATACAGAAAGCCTGTTTACTTGTGTTTCTAAGGCTGGATGAAAGGAAATTTAAGATACAAGACACTACTGATGAGATCAGCAATAATTCTCCCATTTTGGTACCGTCAAAAAATACAAAATAAATTGTGATGGGGAAGAAAAAACACCCCAACTTTCACAGCTACTGAAGTGAAAGGACACCAGAGGAGAATATACCAGCAATTACTTTTCTTTTTTTTATCCCACCCCTGCAAGGGTTTTTACCCCTCCCTGTCTCCAAGACCCTCTCCTAAATATTCATTGGGGCTGTTAGGACCCATCTTTAATACTGTCATTTGAAAACTAAGAATATTAATGCTATAGAGTCTTGGTTTTTTTACACAAGGATTAATGTCCTTTTGAGTATTTGATTAGATCTGGATTCTATATTCTCTGTCAGGGGTGAGAGCACCAGGATTGATTCAGCTTTTTGGCCCTGAGGGAAGCACATGGAGATAGCCTGCTTCAATGGCAGTCACTTTTAGCAGAAACATCTGGCCAGTACACAACCAACACCAAGCTATGTGGGCATAAAACACATATTTTGTGTTAGTGCTTTTGGAATTAATTATACAATATGTGTCTTCCAGAGCTGTTTATTTCAGATTAGCTGAGAACTAATCAGGAGGATAATATGAAGTTAGTTTAATTTCTGTTTATAGTTGCAACAATTAGAGAAGTAGTGGGTATTCCATTGAATTTATCCCTTCTCATTGTAGAGGCTCAGTTTTACCAAAGTCTTTGGCAAAGAGCAAATTAGGCTGCATATTTTTCTTGTTTGGGCTCTCCAAAGTGGTCACAGAGTGTTTCTGTTCAGGAAATATGAAGTGATCCATCCAAACTGAGAACCAAGGTGGTCCTAGAAATGGGGGGGAAAACTGTTTTCCAGTCTGTTTGTGCCTTTTCCAGATTCATTACCAGAATTAGCTAAATAATAAGAACTGATGAAAAGCACAGTTCACTTTCATCAGGTATATTGGTCCTAGTTATATCTAGTGTCTGCTTTGTGTCTGCATGTATAGGATGCTCTTTTAATAAAAGGCAAGGGCAAGCAAAGTCAAGAAAAAGCATTCCCTGAAGAAACCTGACATTTGTTCAGTCATTACAGGTAGATGTTTTAATACCAGTGCTTCCTTCACTCCCTTCTGTTCTTTGCCATGGCAACTGGGGCTGCACTTCAGATTGAACTCATTAATTAAGCTAAATGTATACAATCCTCCTTTCAGAGGACCTGAAAAGACAGAATGCAGTGCTGCAGGCAGCCCAGGATGACCTGGGCCAGCTGCGGACCCAGCTGATGGAGGCCCACGCCGAAATGGAGAACATCAAGGCCATAGCCACAGTGTCAGAGACCACCAAGCAGGAGGCCATCGATGAGGTCAAGAGGCAGTGGCAAGAAGAAGTGGCTTCCCTCCAGGCCATCATGAAAGGTAACAACCAGGCAAGCTGCTGAGATCAGCCACCCTGATTCTTTAGGGATTTGTGCCTGCTTTTCCTCAGAGTGTGGATAACTGTTGTGGCTCGGAAAAGCTGCAGAAGGGCTGGATGAAGTGTAGTTCCCAAGGTTGTGAAAAGGGGCTTGATGGGTTTTTTATTGTCAGCTTGAAGACAGAATTTAGAATTTATGGCCATGGGAACCTCATGTATATGCAAAGCATTTTTGAGGGACTATGAATGTGATACTTCATCCTTCCACTAAGATAAGTATGATGCCTGTAATTTGACAAGTCTGCAAACAGCTTTAAGCTGCCAGCATGATTCTTTTTTCCTTTTGTGTGAACACAGTTCTGCTCTCACACAGTCAAGTGTCCCTCCAGTACTCACATGGGCCTTCCCCCAGGGTAGTGACTGCACATGCTGCTCTCTCAGTCCTGGGTGGTTTTTTTCTTGATAGTTCTGATCTATTCCTTGTTATATTTGCACATTGCACAGCTGTTGACATTTCTGAGACAAAGGGAATGAACAAAAGGATATGATCTGGGAACAGACATTGCCACAAATGTCTGTTTTCTTAAAGGTTCACAGACAGGATCACACCATCCTGAGCCTAGAGCCTGTCAGCTGTGGGCAGTTTTTCCATCACCTCATTGTGCTTTTCACCCAGAACAGACAAACCTTCATGTATATTGAGTACACAAATGTCTGTTTATTTATGATCTACACAGATACATGAGCCTAGATTAAGGCTCAGCTGTGCCAGCTGCTGTCCCTGTGTAAACAGACAGCTCCTGAGCTGAGAGGGGTAGTGTGAATCTTGGGGAAATGGAAGCTGTGTGAAAAGTTTGAATTTCTTTGCATTTTGGAGTACCTTTTTAAGGCTCTAGTCATTTGTTTGGATGATGTACTTGTATTGCTGCTAAGTAGGATATTAGTCATGTACGTTACCTTGAAATTAGGAGTTGCACAGTTTTTGGGGATAGTTTCTCTTTATTCTGTTAATGGTACTAATTGAAATTTAATTTCAGTTCTTTTACTTATGTATTTGGGTTTTGGGGCAGGAGTGCAAGGAAAGGGAGAGTTGTCCTAGTTTTGATTAATTATAGTAAATCATTGAGTGGTTGGAAAAAGAGTTCCTAGAGCCCTGTTATTAAATTTACATTGAAAATAAGTTTTGAAAATGCTGTTTTCTAGAGACTGTTCGTGACTATGAGCTGCAGTATCACCACAGGATGGAGCAAGAGCGAGCTCAGTGGAGCCAGTACCGAGAGAACATGGAGAGGGAAATTGCCGAGTTAAGGAGGCGACTGTCTGAGGGCCAGGAGGAGGAGAACCTAGAAAATGAAATGAAAAAGGTACATTGCAATGGAGCTCCTCAGTTTCTGTTTGAGGGTAGGCCCGTGGGGTCAGGCATGGGTTCATTCCTATGGCTGCTGTAATTCCTCAGCAATTCACACAGCCTGGCTGCCAGCTGCCAGCCTTTGTTCATGGAAGTCATCATGACCTAATCCATTCAAAGCCTTAAAGGCTTTGTTCCTAATTATGTGCATTCAGTGAGAGACTTGCACCTGAGAAGATGGTAAAGTTTAGCCTTCAGCTCCTAAAAACAGGCAGCCTTGTCAAGTCATTTGTCATGATGTCAAATGAGCTCAAGTAAAACCACCTTTAGATTTTTCTGGATTGACTGCAGTTTTATAAAGTTTTCTTTACACTTCTTTACTTTTACTTATTTTTCCAGCTCTTAAAAACTTAAAGTGCCCATTAAAACCTCAGAGTATTTAAGATGTCTTTCCTCTTCTCTGAAGTAAGCCATGTTTGTGCATCACAGTTCTGCTGCCTCCCTAGGAAGTACAGAACCTTGCTGTCACAAAACAACAGGCTCTAGATGATGAAAAATAATTGCTCTGAAGTATGGACAGATACTGTTGTAGTTGTTCAAAGATCTGATTCATAGAAGTAGATTGAGGTGCCTTGTCTTGAGTTTGAATTTTCTCTCTCTTTTTCTTTTTTTGAGGTTGAAGATTTAATGTGTTTCAGATAGGAAGGAAATTGAACCTGTCATAATAGATCAGTGCTTTATAAAAATCTTTGTGTATCTTATTATAATAACTTGCATTTTCATGAATTTCTCATCTCAGCAGACTTACCTTAGTCTTCAAGGTGTTCTAACACAATTTTAAAGTAGTGACTGAACCTATATTCAATAAATAAGTAGGCTAACATCTGGTAATCTACCACATCACTGCATGCCCCTGTTCCTGCTTGCTGTCAGCAGAAGAAATGCAGTATGGAGAAACATTTAAGCTATTTTTACTGCGTTGTAGCAAGCAATCAGTGTTAGTGTTGCAAAATGGAATTCTTTTTCTGAGACTTAGGAAGAGATTCCTGACTATTGCTAGTTGTAGTTGCATTATTGCTGTGGGACTGCTTTTCATGGAGCCCTGATTTCAAAGGTAAGAGTCAGGGTAAAGCCTGTTCTAATCCCACTGCAATTGTAAGACATTTACTGTTTTTAAGAAAAGGTTTTAGTCTTATTAAGAACAAAAAGACTTTGGTTGAAGCAGAACGGAGGTTCAAAACTGGATCAGTGTGGTGAGTCTTGTAGAAACAACCCAAAAGATGCAGAGTTCATGGTGTAGAAGTCCTGGCATTGCACTCCCAACTAACTGCCAAAAAGCACTTCCAGAGAACAATCTCTCTCAACTGATTCATATTTTTAATCTGAAATTACTGATTGTGTAAGTTGAAATTGCAAGCTGCTGACAGGGCAGCACAGCTCACCTAAACTCAGTGGCTTTAGTAGAGAAGTTTAACATAGCAGATAAATAGCATTTTCAACTATAGTCCTTTGAAAGGGAATTAAATATCCCTAAAGGAAAAGGTGATCAGTTTATTAATCTCTGGTAATAGGAGTTTGGAAAGCTTTCTAGGCCTGTAAAGCAGAGGAACATGTACCTTATGTAATAGGAGGGGGAGGGGGAAATCTGGTTTTCAGAGTGCAGCTTCAAATAATTGCTTAAACTGCTTTGCATGAGGTTTTAATCTTCTTTGTTATTATTAAACCTGTGAGGTTTTTCCTCAAGGAGACTAAGAATTAGATCAAAATTAGGAAAAGAACATTCAATTTTACCTAAAAACAAATTAGCAAATCCCAAGCCCATAAAAAGGTTTGCTTGGCCAGCAAAATAATGAATATTCATGTGTCAGCAGTCAGTGTGGAAAGAGGAACTCTCTTGATCACTTGGGATGTGTTATTTGAAGACTTGTGATCAATTCCTCATGCAAAATGGCATTTGCAGCTAGCAATGCTTACACTCCATCTTTATATGTTCTTTTGTCAGAAAGAGCTTGTTTGGTGGAACACATGCTCTTGTCTGGAAGCAGCTGTTTTGCTTCTCCATGTAAATACATTTCAGGTTGCAAATTGCTAATTTCTGTAGAGAATTTGTCTGTTCTGTGATTTTGTATCATGAAGCAATGATTTCTAAGAAATCATTTTCTAAGAAAACCTTGCAACTTTGTCTTCTTAATCTCCCTTCCCAACTCAAAAAAAGGTGGATACCTTCACCTAATGATTAACATCCTCACCTAGTGATTAATCTTTCAGAAAACTTGCCAGTGATTTATAAAAATCTGTTTTCCTGTTGGGTTGTAGTACCAGATAGGTCTGGGGGTTTTTGTTTCCACAGCAGCTAAAAGCAATCTACCACAGCAGCATGTACTTCCCTGCTGGGGGTGGCTGAGCTGACTCTGGACAGCGACTGCGTGGGGATGAGTTGTGCCCACACTTTGGCCACTGGCAAAATATGACTTGGCTTTTTTTTTTTTTTTTAAGTCAGACCTCATTTTCTGTTCAGGAAAGGATCTGTTTTGCTGTTGGAGCTGTGATGAATATAAATACTCTTCTTAGCACAGTTGTGTCAAACTCTTGAGTAGCAGAAGTCTGCAGAGCAGGTATTTTGTGTACAGAGAGAGCAGGAAAGTACAAGGCTCCTGTTAGGAATTGTGCTTATTAGTCAGGAGAGGGGAAATTGGAAGGGAAGAGTAATCAGATTTCTGTGACAGAGTTGGCCATAAAAATCTGATATACAGTATTTTTGTTGGCAATGGTGAAGAACAGTGGGATAAATTTAGAGGAGTTTTAAATGGTTTAGTCCTGCTTTAAAGAAAAATCTTCAAATTGTGTCCGTGTGTTTTCTACTTGTCTCATTTTTAAGGAACAAGCTCAGGTATAATGTTATTTGGGTTTTCTCCAGTCAGATGTTTGTTCCTCTGAAAATGACTTGGTCTCATTTTTAGCATTATCTCTCCATGGAGTCATTTTCCTGCTGTGGTCTGCAGGTCCCTCAGTGTGTTCTGCAGCCCCTGTGCTGGGGGAGCAGGTTTGGCTGGGGCAGAAATGATTTGGGTGCTTGGTTTTTGGTTAAGGAATGAGTAAAGATGAGCTGATCATGTGTAAAACTGTGGCCGTGTACAGCCAAGTTAAGTATAATACAAGTTAAAAGGAAATAAACTTTTTAAGGATCACACCTCTGGAAGAGTCTGAATAACACCTCTTAGCACAGGAAATTTGGTGCTGTGGCACCTCTTGCCTTATGTGACAGTATCTTTAAGTAGCATTTTTCAACACAACAGATATTCTTGTTTTCTTAAAAGGTTGAGTGGAGGTTGAACGTCGATTTTGGAGTCTCAGTTATTCTGCTTTATGGCTAAAAGCAGACCCAGGGCCCAGCACTCCTTTTGTTAGCAGAGAGAGGCTGTTGGGAGTGTTTAGCTCAAGATCACACTGACCTTTAATAAGGATCCTTACAATATGTTGCAACCACAGTGTCAAACTTCAGCTCTGTTTACCAAGCAGTAAAAGCTGGAGTAATTTTTCTGTATGTGGATTGTGATACAGTTTTGTCTTCCAGTTGTTCACAGTCTGGTTTTGCTTTCAGAGAACTTTCTGACTGTTTCTCTGAACTGCTTGGTTCCAACACAGGCTCATTTGTTGCTCTGTTTTCTGTGGTGAGCCATGTGAAACCAGGCTGGCAGTGAAATATTGCTGCAGTTATCCTGAATAATTAGAAAAGAATGTTCTATTCATTCTATTTAATGAATAGAATTGATATGATAAATGAAATATAAAGCAATGCCTGAAGTGGAACTCCTGCTCCCATTTGAAAAATGTGACTGTTGAGTTGCTGGCTGCAATCACCAGGGTCTGGGTGTGTATGACAGTCACATGTCCCTGGTATTGAATTCACTGCCAAGTGACATCCCTTGCTTTCCTCACAGCTTTTATTGGTACTCTAGCAGTGACAAATGTAGCAGAAATAAATTAAATGTAAAGAAATATAATTTAGTGTTGTGTTCAGAATTTTCTGTAAAGCTTTAAAATTGTAGTGCTTATATAATTGACTGGTATTACAATAACATTTTATTTTGTCTATTAATTTTAAGTTAGAAAACTTCAGTGGTTAAAAATATTTTCTATTTGTCTTCCTGAAAGTCTTGCTCAGAGTACAGTTGTCAATAAGCTCGCCAGAAACTGAAAGTCAAATGAGTAACCTCTAAAACCTGCATTCTAGTCTAGTTTCAAAACCAGATATGAGAGTTATCATTTACTGTCTGTCTTTGCTGATGATGTTATGAAAGGTGTCATCTTTTGAAACTCCAGCTTTGGGGCACAGTTCCCTGCCCTCCCTCCCCTGCTGAGTTCTTCCAGTAGAAGACAGAGAACAACTGAGCTTTCTGAGCCTCCTGCACAAAGCCAGCCCAAATTAGAATGCTGGAATTCTCTGTGCCTTGAAGAGTTTTACTGCAGCGAGTATTTGAGTGTTCTGCTGGCTCTTGGGGAGTCTGTGGGAGCTGTTCCTTTCACTTGGAAAGTCAGTAGTGCATCTGTGAAGGAAAGGCAGAGCATTTCAGAAATGGGGATGTCAGGGCTACACATTAATGTGCAGTTCTGGTTTTGAACCCTGAATGCTATTTCTCATTTTAATTCTTGCTATTTTTACCTGTTTTCCCCTTTTTTTTCCCTTTCCTTGAAACAGTCCTCTAATTCTGCTGCTCTTTGATTTTCTCAGAACTACTTTTTGAAAGAAAGCATGGGATAAATTGTCTATATATAGCTTGAAATATTCAGTACAGTAACACCAAAACCTGATGCTGCATCAGTAGTAATGTAAAATAGAAAAATGATCTTCTAAAAGAGAACTGAGCTACCCCAGGCATTACTGTGCAGCTCCATTTGCTTTTAACTTTTTGAGTAAGTAACTGCATGATCAGTACCTCATCATGCACTTCTTTTGGGTTTTTTCATATGTACTATGTGGCAGCAGGTTGTGGGACAATTAGGCCTTCAATAAAGGAAAAGTGCACATTGTTTTAAATGCTTGATCCATACATTTTCTCCCAGGCATCA
The DNA here is from genome assembly GCA_013397555.1 of Urocynchramus pylzowi. Taxonomy (NCBI): domain Eukaryota; kingdom Metazoa; phylum Chordata; class Aves; order Passeriformes; family Fringillidae; genus Urocynchramus; species Urocynchramus pylzowi. The sequence continues at coordinate 47,008 of VZRH01003218.1, forward strand.
AGAATGATAGATTTGCTAACATTCTCTTTTAAAACAGACACTTGTGGCTTAACCCTTACGTAGATGTAAAATTTAGTTGCCTTCTGTGAACAGAATAATATCAGCCCATTGTCACAGAGATGGCTGCTGAGCTAAATAAATAGCAATAAGATGAGCATTGAAAGTGGAAGTTTAGTCAGGATTTTTTGTAGATGTAGAGATTTTCTCCAGATGTCTCCAGTAACAGGAACTGGTGTGAAAATTCTGATGATGCATTACAATTTATTGTCTGAACTTCAGGCTCAGGAAGATGCCGAGAAGCTGCGCTCGGTTGTGATGCCCATGGAGAAAGAGATTGCAGCCCTAAAGGAGAAACTGGCAGAAGCTGAAGAAAAAATAAAAGCAGCATCAGAGGTGAGGTGGAGCTCTAACTGGATCCTGATTTATATCTTGCAGCGTGCTAGTTTGATGCAGACAAGTAAAGTTTTATAAGAGAGAAAAAAGTGTGTTGGGAAACTCTTCATGCCCTTCTTGTCTCCTGTAGCTCAAATATAATGTTTGGCCTAAATATATTTTTGCATCTTTTTGTTTTGAGAGTTGGACCGTGTGTGTGGGATCTGGGTTTAGAATAAATTGCACAGCTCGAGGTCTACTAATAATAGAAAAAGCTCTAGAAAAATATCTGCACCTCTCCCAGCCACCTGGCCTCTGGGTTATTGTAACACTTGGAGCCACGAAGTCAGACTTTCCCATCTGAAAGGCTTAAAGGGTAGCAGATGGAAGGTTTGGTGTCCTAGGGTAGGAAAGCTGTCCCCACCATCAGTGGCAGTCACAGCCCAAGGCTGTCCTGAGCCCTGGCTTGGCGTCGGCGCGTCCCGTGCTGTGCTGAGGAAGATGAACAGCAGCTCTCTGCAGGCAGTTAGGAATTGCCTGAGGCTTTGGTTTTCTCTAAGATAAAACCTCCTGTGATTTCTGACTCAGCAAACATAGAGCTGAATAGTGCCATAAAGAAATGTTTCAATTTGTTCCTTGTTCCAAGATGGAATCCACTTCTCCAAGCATCATGTCTGACAGATGTTTATGTAACCCTGTCTTAGAAGGTTCTGACTGGAGATTCTGCAGGATACTCATTTCAGTTGTTAGCTCTGCCATTAAAAAAAAAAAAAAAAAAGGAAAAAAAAAGAAAAAAAATCCACATATATTTCTTCAGTATTTCTTGATATAATTGCTTTTTGTTGATAGATTTTCCTTCCTCCTTTTTGCAACAGTCTTTCATGAGTTGGAAAGTTTCTTTTCTTGTCTGTCCCCAAGTTTTCTCTCTTCTTAGGCTTACTTCAAGCTTGCCTCATAGTCTTTTTTTTCTGACTACTATGTTTCTGATTACTCTGTTTTGAATAAGGAGTTTTTGGCTTATCAGCATTTATCAGCTATTTAGATCCTGGCTATCAGCACTGATTACTTCACAGTGAAGAGATCACTTCACTGTCTGCTTTTCTGAGATATTTCCTTTTTACCATCTCTGTGCTCAGTGCTGCTGTGATTCACCTGCTGTAACTGTGATACACTGATAGGTTTGACTTAGCAGAATTTCAATGAGTAACTCATTCACAAGTAAATACAAGCACTGCTTACTCACTGGTAGTTGAATATTTGTGATTTCTGCAAAGAAACTGGTCCTTCAGCACCTGTACATTACCTGAACAGGCAGCACTATGACTTCTAACAAGAAAGAAATGTCTGAGAGTGTTCCTCCACTGAGCTGGTTATTTCCCTCTTCAGGTTAAAGAACTAAACCATTATTTAGAAGCTGAGAAGTCGTGTAGGACAGACTTGGAGATGTACGTGGCTGTTCTCAACACACAAAAATCAGTCCTGCAAGAAGATGCAGAGAAGTTGAGGAAGGAGCTGCATGAAGGTACCTACCTAATTGTCTTTTGACTCTTCCACTGAGGATGCAAAACCCAGTGGAGCTGTGAATTCTTTTATAATTTCTTACTTGAACTTGATTAAAAGAAATTGGGAGAGGGAAGCAGGACTTCTAAATGTGAAAGGCCATAAAATGTTTGCAGAAGAATTGAATGTGGTATTCCCTTATGACAGAAAACAACAGAGTCATTAATTCCCTCAAGGCTTGTTGTTGAATAGCTGCTAAGTTCTTTAAGCATTGCAAGCTTCATTCTTGCTGCAGTGATTTTAGGTGTGTATTGTATTTGTGCGTAATTATGAGCATTATTTCCATAATGTATAGATCTGGCTCCATGAGGTGTGGCAGTGCTGAGTGCTGGAGTGAGTATGGAAATGTCCTTGTAGGACACCACAGCCCGGGGTCACTGCAGAGGAGTGGAAACCAGAACCTGCTGCTGGAGTAAATAGGGATGTAGAAGACAGTTTTCTGAAGCCAGCACTAAAAAAACCCAAAACTATTAGAATTCATGAATGAAGTTGAGGCTTTAGTCTTCTCAGTGGGAAATCTTGAACTGTCAGTAATATATCCCTAACCACGAGCCAAGTTTGGAAATTAAGAAAATGGTATTTGAAATAAGACATTATTAACCTAAATAGTTGTTGAACAAATCCTGACTGTTCTTGATTAGACCAATAATTACTTTTATTCCTGAAAATGCTTCTCTTTGGGAAAGATATTTAAATGCTTGTGGTTCAGAAGAATTTTTTCTCTGCTTGCACAGTTTGCCATCTCCTAGAGCAAGAGAGGCAGCAGCACAACCAGCTGAAACACACATGGCAGAAAGCCAATGACCAGTTCCTGGAGTCCCAGAGGCTGCTGATGAGGGACATGCAGAGGATGGAAATTGTGCTCACCTCAGAGCAGCTCCGGCAGGTGGAAGAGCTGAAAAAAAAGGATCAGGTTACCTGCTGCTTTGCTCTTTTTGCTTTTATTTTTTTTTTTTTTTTTGTAATACTATAGGTTTACTGTGGTGTAACAGGTGTGGAAATCACATGTTGGGTGCAAGTATGGTAATAGCTCAAAAATGAGAACTGACAGTTTTAACTGAAATCTCCCTTTTGAATGACAGCTGACAGTTCTAACAGGCCCTGTTTGGACAAGTATTTTAATAGTGGTGCATATAGGAATTCTAATGTTGCCAATAGTTAAATGAAAATGTAAAAATATCCAGAAATTAGTCTTGGAGGAAGAAATAGTCATCTATGATGCAAAATGTCTGGGTTAAGGATGTCAGCAAGTTTCACTTCTTTCTAGGTTTTTTCAGCCTTCCAGTACATATCCTAGGCATAAATTAAGACTTTCATTTTAAATTAACTTACACAAGTGATTGTACATACTTATGACTTAGTGATCTATTAGGGGTTTTTTTTGATTCCTTATATTCCATCATTTAGTGATCAAGGCACTCCTGTTTCACTTTTTTTTTTTAATGTTCATGCTTGTGTAATGGCTATTAATGGGTCTTCTAGGGGTGTAGATATGTTATATATTTATAGTCTATACAATAGCCGGTGTACCAGCTAGTTTTGTTACTTGCTAATTTTTACAATTAGAATTTTAAACGAGGTAATATGCTTTTTGAATAAAATCATTATAGAACATGAACCAGCCACTAAATTTGCAAAGTTCTCACTTCAGTCAGTTTGGGTGCTTTGTGAAATGAACGCTGTATTTATTAACTAAAAGAATATTTATGTGAAAACCACTGGGTTTTAGCCAAAATAATCCTTTTCAGTGTCTTCTTTGTAGCTTAGTTTATCATGAAAGCTGATGTCATGACTATTATGGCAAAATTGAATCCCATTTTCTGTGTATGCTCTATTGACCACTGATGTTTAGGAAGAAGATGATCAGCAAAGGCTTAGCAAGAGAAAGGAAGAGAAGCAAAAAGATTCAGATGATGAAACAAAGGCTTCATGTTCTCTGGCCCCTGAAGAAACCCTTACCCAGCTCTCTAATGAAGAGGTAAAACAATTGAATCTTTCACTTGTACTTGGGCATTCCTCAGGGTGTTCATTGCAAATACAAATGCAAAGTTACAGCCCTCTATTCTCTGTAGCTTCTGACCTTATTAGCCAATAAAAAATCCTCAGAGTTGCAGTTGAATCTATAAATCCTAATTAAGATTGGAAGACAATAGTGCACCATCCTGAGAGGTGCCATTAAAAATGGTAATTTACATTTTGCATTCTGGAGGTTGACTGCTGGTAGATTCTCCTGGGATTTCTAAGCACGTTCTAACACTCCTAAATGTTCAGGATTAAGCCAGTTATATCTGAACATTCAGCAAGAGTGTTGTAGCTACTTTGCTAACCAAATTGTTGAATTCGGTACTTATCATTTCTTAGGGTCCATTTTGGTTTTGTGAGTCAAATTAAAGAAAAATTAATAAAAACCCACAAAGTTTTTGCGCTGTAGGAGCTTATTTAACCTTCAAGAGACTTGAGAATTTTCAGAGTGAGCCAGTGTTTTGCCTGGCTTTTTTATCAGCTTTGAAGGGAAACAAAGTATATACTTTAATATATGTATTCTGAAGTAATTCCTTTACTTTTATCAAGAATTTATAACAGTTCAGAATGCAGAAAGATGTTCAGAATCGTGAGATCTAAATGTAGCTGAGATCTAGTTCTACCCTTTAGCCCACAGCCACTTTGTTTCAAATACTGTTTGTATCTTCCATATCCAGATTTGCAAGTGAGGCACATTGGTGAGGAACAAAAAATTTATCTTCTGATGTTTTCTTTCATCTCAGTTCATAGCATATTCTTTAGTCCATCCTTCACAACACATATTTGCTTCTAAGATTTATACATAATGGAAAATTTATATTTTGAGAAGGAGCATAATTTTCAGAGTGGTTTGGGTTTGTATGTGTGTTTGGTTTTGTTATTTATGACCTTTTTAGCTGTTCAGAATATGTTTTATATGTTGTAATCAGTCATATTATTCATGAGTTCTTACAACTTGTTATAATTTGTTATAGCTTCTAAGATCCTCTCTCTTGGGCAGTTTGCAATACAAACAGATGATTTGTTAATATTGTTTTGGTTATCACAGAACAGCTGTAGCCTGAAAATGCAGTTTTATGTAAGTCTGTATTCCCTTGGCTTTTTTATTATGAACTTGTATATGTACATGCAAATATAAATATTACACCTAAAAATGATTAAAACAAGGCATTTACAACAGTCATAAAACAGTAGTACATAATATCTATATATATATATATCTCTATTATAGGTTACAAGCACTTATATGAAGTGCCAGCAGCCTGCTGGTCTCTGGACCTATTTCAGAAATGATAATTTTTCTCAAGAGGCTGGTTCCAGTGTTACTTCCTTATGTGTCTAATAGCAAAGCAGAAGTGTATAATATTTTGGAAGGTATTTTGAAAGCAGTCATGTGCTTTTTAAATAAAGCTTTACTGCTCTCTTTTCAGTGCTACAAAAAACAAAAATAGATCGAGAGGCTCCATGTGCCTGATACACATCACAGGACAATTTGTGTGGCTTTCGGTGCTGGCATTCCCCAGGATACCTTTGGATCTAAGCCTAGCCATTTCCCTTTTCTTTTTATTTTATGTACAAATAATCTTGTGAAGAAAATATTTTGGTATTTTGTCAGACACTCAAAGCAGAAGAGAAAAATAGAAGACCAACATGTACTTGTTGGTATAGAGTAGATTTTAAGTATATTTTTCTCTGTTTATTTTTGTGTTAATGCCTAGTGTTTTGTTTTATGAAAAACTTCTGAATTTCCTTTTGGAAGTGGAGTATCTGCCTTCTGTTGTGTAGATTATGGTTGTAGAGGGGGTGTTGCAAGTACATTTCTTCAGGGGAAGCATCTTGCCTTAAATATTGGAAGATGGAAGGTGACTGTGTCCTTGCTTGTCTGGCAGGAAGGTTGTCTTACAGAAGCACTCTGTTAACAGAAGACTTTTTTTACTTGTTTATTTGTTTTTTGAATTCTAGCTGATTCATTTCAGTTCTCTGTCCCTTCCTCTGTGACCTTAAACTTAGAGAGCACATGTTCTTGCCAAAGAAATTTAAACTTGCCTTTGCCATGCCTTGTAATTAGTGTCCAGCATTCCTCCTGTACCACTAAAATGGAGTAAATATTTTTTTTATTCCTTGGTTTTCAATTCCAGGTGCATGTGAATAGTACCCATGGCTCAGTCCATTCCCTGGATGCAGACTTGCTTCTTTCCTCTGGCGAATCCTTCAATAAACCAGACACTGATATGTTTAAAGATGGACTTAGGAGAGCACAGTCAACAGACAGCCTGGGCACATCTGGATCCTTACAGTCTAAAGCTTTAGGGTACAACAACAAAGCAAAATCTGCTGGGAACCTGGATGAGTCAGATTTTGGACCACTTGTTGGAGCAGATTCAGTGTCTGAGAACTTTGATACGGCTTCCCTTGGATCCCTGCAAATGCCAAGCGGGTTCATGTTGACCAAAGATCAGGAAAAAGCAATCAAAGCAATGACACCAGAGCAAGAAGAGACTGCTTCCCTGCTCTCCAGTGTCACCCAGGGTGTGGAAAGTGCTTATGTGTCCCCCAGCGGGTACCGCCTGGTCAGCGAGACAGAGTGGAACCTGCTGCAGAAGGAGGTGAGTCCTCCTGCCCTGCTCCTGCCTCCTGGGCTCTGCCCAGAGCCAGGTGGGAAAGGAAGAGGTCACATCCAGGGCAGCTGTTCACTTTCCCCTCTTGGAATGCTTCTGTAGGTGAAACACATCCAGTGTAAGGTGTATGAACTGCCCCCGCTTGTGAGACAGGCAGCTTTACTAAACACAAGATGCTTTGGATTTTGAGGAGGTGGCTGTGGAGCTCAGTGTTGTCTGAGAGGGGGGGAAAAAGATGGGAGAACTTTAGGAGAAAATGGGAAGTTGAGGAAAGGGCATTATAGTGGAGCTGGGGATAAGTAGGAGAAGGCAGAGAGGAGCAGAAGCAGCAGAGCTGGGGGTGCTGCTCTGTGTGCCAGGGGGGTTTGCTGAGGGCTGTGCACAGGGGGCACTTTGGAAATGAGCAGCCAAACTATGCCCAAGGCACAAAGTACCATAGAGGGGCTCCAGGAAATTGTTGGGGACTTGCATCATCACAAACTCATTTCTGAGAGCAACAAGCAGCAGATTAGACTAAACCCTGGGCCAGTTGCACTGTGGATGACCGAGGAAATTGTTGCTTCTGGGTGTTCTGCCTGTCAGTTTTTCAGCAGCTTTATATGATGCCAGTTCAAAGCTTGTATTTGGTTTCTTGCTAAGAAGTGGAGTATTTGGAGTTCCCTGTGGTTTTTCTTTCAGAGGAAGAGAGGCCAAGGAGCAGCACTAGGGGGAAAAAAGGTGGGGGGAGATAATAATCCATACTGGGTGAAAAGGGAGACAAGATGGGAGTATAACAAAAAAAAAAAAAAAGAATGTAGTGAAGGAGAAAAGAAAGGCCAGATTAAGGACAGATGAAATTAAGAACTACTGATTTTTTTTTCCCCAGTTTGTTGAAATTTGACTTAGTGCAAGTCATTGCTTAGGGGGTCTCTCCAAACCTGTTGTAAAGTTGCTTTGTTGTTGTTGTTTTCCTAGTGATTTGCTATATCTGGAGAAATTACAGCATCATGAGCTCAGAGCTGAGTTAAATCCTTACTCTTGAGTGTTCCCTTGCCCTGTTGACATTTTGATGAGACTTCAGCCCTGTCTCAGAATCCAGAACAGAAATGCAGCTTCCCACATGTTCTGGAGGCAGGAGCACACACTGGGGTGTGAATATCTCTTGCTGTGGGTTGGACATGGAGCAGCAAATACAAACACAAATTCAACTCAAACTTGACCTGCAGCTGGAACTTTGATAAAACTTCCATTTGTCTCTTTGGCCAAAACCATTGCAGTTCCAGCATGACAGCAGGTTTACTCTTGGTTTCCCTGCTGCCCACCCCAACACTGTTATTTTCTTCTCTCCTGTTTGGTTTCTGTTTGTCAGAACACAATAGTGACTTGATGAACTCTTTGTGTCATGGCTTTTTGTGCTAATGGTGGGACCCATGGCAGGAAAAGCTGATATCCCCCAGCTGATTTGAGTTATTTGAGTTATATTCACTTCTAGAGAACTCAATCCTGCCATTACCTGGTTCTGCCTCTGTCTTTTGTCTGCAAAGCTTTGTGGCCACACAACACACCTGTGTGTGTAGCATTCCTGCATTCCCTGGAGACTTCCCTGGCTCATGCAGGTGCTGACTCTGTGTTCTGCAGGTGCAGAATGCAGGGAACAAGCTGGGCAGGCGCTGTGACATGTGCTCCAATTATGAGAAGCAGTTGCAAGGGATCCAGATCCAGGAGGCTGAGACCAGAGACCAGGTGGGATTTCTCTCATTGCTTTAGCCATGCTTTTGCAGCTTTTTGAACTGCTAAGGGTGCTGGTTTATTCATTGGTTTTAATTGACCAATATCAACATACTGAATAACTTGACATAACTTGATTTGTTATTCATATGTGGTCATGTACATATTCCTCAGGGATTCACCTTGAAGAACCCCTTTACTTGATGCTGTAATACCATGCAGTAAAGGTAGTGTTCTATAAAAAGTATTATGCCCATGCTGAAGTCAATATCTTTAATAATTTATATTTTAAAATGCTTGTCATGCATTAAATTCTATTATCTTTGATACTGTAAGATCTGTTAACAGAAGAGGACCTCATCCTAGCAGCATAAAATGACTTTCAAGTCTTGGAGGATATTTGTTTCCTGCCATATACCAAAGAACAATTTTCAGATGGGTGTGGAAGGCATGAGTCACATTGTGCTTTGAAATAAGTGATTGAAGTCATTACATGGCCATGGTCCAGTGCAGTTTGATGTCCCATGTTTCCTTAGAGGGATAATCTCTGCTGGAGGCTGTTTCAACAGCAAGGGAACTTCTGGGTTTCATAGGATTTTATGTTGTTATTTTGAGGAGTGAAGGGGTTCAGAAAATAAATTCTCCCCAAGAGAATGGCAAATGAATTAATTTTGTTGTGATAACACAGGTAAAAAAGCTGCAGGTGATGCTGAGGCAGGCTAATGACCAGCTGGAAAAGACAATGAAAGATAAACAGGAATTGGAGGATTACATGAAACAAAGTGCTGAAGACTCCTCTAATCAGGTACAAGGATTTGGTAATTGAGATCCAGGAATGATGAAATGTTCTTCAAAAGTATGTAACAAGAACTTGTGGTTTTTTAGATATGGATGGGCTACTGGCTGTAGAGGCAGCACAAATGAGAATTTCTGGGGTTAGTTATGTTCCACCTGAGTCTGCCACAGTTTCTAGATAAATCTATTGTGTCTCTAATACTGTGTTACCCAATTTTGGCCTTAAAATATCATCTCTAATCATGAACTCCATTAGAGAGTGGCAGTAGGAGTTTGAGTAATGTTTGATTTTTGGAGTGACCTGTGTCTGAAGTGACCCAAACATGCAAACAGAGCCCTGTGCTCTGGGCACAGCTTTGTTGCTAGAAGAGTGGTTCTATTCCACCACCTGCTCTTACCAGCATTTGACAGCCAGTTAATGGACTTGTGGTGAAGAATGCAGTAAGGAGGAGCTGAGCAGGCATTAGCAGGGCCAAAATAGGCACTGAACTCCTTTAAAATAATAGCCCACTGGAAAGATTTTTCAGTCTGTGTACCTAATTCTTCTGGAACAATGAAGCCAAATATAATGGGTGGTAGTCATAGTTAAAGGTAAAAATAAGGGAAAAAAGTCATCATCTTTGGCCTTTTAAAGCTTGCAATAGTAGGTACATGCTGTCTACCAGACACTGAATTTACTTCACTTGGGCTGGATCTTTATCTCTTCCATCCCACACAGTATTTTTTCTTAATAAAGAAACTGTCATTAGACAAAGTCCAGCTTAGACAACAGAAATGTTTATATGTTCTTCTGGCTGTACCAGGGTGCTGTTAATTAAGTAATGATTAATCTTACATGTGTTGTTGTGGAATGACTTGTAAAGTTTATGAAAGTGCTTTCAGAGAAAGGTATAAAAATTCAAAAAATGCTGAAAACTTAGGAAAAAAAGCTCTTCAGTTTCCCTTTAGTGTCTCCAAAGTAGCTTACATGTAAATTTTATTAGAATTAACTGTTGATTCAGAGTTTGCTAAATAGAATATAAAAATATTGTTGGTGCAGAAAGACAGCATCTGTCCTTACTGCCTGGAGCTGCTTTCTTGCTTGACTGAGTGAAGAATTAACATAAACTTCAGTGGCTTAGTTTGAAATTTCAAAGTACCTATTAGTAATGATAGCAGGCAAGAGAACTTACTTCTTTTTCAGAACCTGTTCCATGCCTTATATCTTACATGTCTGTCTGTGTTTTCTTTCTTTAAGATTTCCTTGCTCATGGCCAAGTGTCAGAAGTCAGAGAATTTCCTCAGTGAGCTGCAGCAGTCATTTCTGCAAGCCAAGAGAAGTGTCCAGGAGCAAATGGTAAGACAGGTTAATTCCAGAGATCCACGACCAGCCCTGTGTGTCTGACCCTGGGAGCTCAGTGTCTGTTAAAGGCTTTGTCTGCCCAGCCAGGCTTGGCTGGAGAGGGCTGAGCATCTTCCCTTGCAAAGGGCCTGGTCCAGTGAGCTCTGATGGCAAGTGCTGGGGCTGGGGCTGGAGCAGTTTGTGTCACTCTGTGCTGCTGTCTGTGTTTGTGCACATTCAGGAGCAGGGAGATCACTGGCCACCTTCTTTTTCCCTCATTCATTGTCCAGTTCCACGTCTCTTAGCTCATCTTAACTTCACCTCAAATCTGAAGACAGAAGATTTTCTTAAGACTCTTTTAGGATTCATCACAAGTACCATCATTAGTGAATATTTTCTCAGGTTTTAGAGATGAATGATCAGTGTTGTTGCAGGTCAGACTTAAAATAGCAGCCCTAACACCCAGGGAGAGATATGTATGGAAGCTTAATTTTTTAAAACTATTTTTGAGCATCTTGTTGGAATTAAGCCAGAGAATAGGAAGAGGACCTCATGTTTTAGAACTAAGTTTGACTTCCTTGGAGCAATTAATTTCTTTCTGTATCAGAATCAAGTTTCTTATTTTTTTCTCCCTGGCACAGCATTTGTGGGGGACCATGAGAACTCATCTTCATGAGCCCTTGTATTGCATTTTTGGTTTAGGGATTGTGTGTAGCACATCAGGGCATTGCTGGCAGAGATGCTCTGCATGAGAATACATCTGGTGGATGTGCAGGAGATTCAGAAAATGTGTTAGAGATCTGAGTCTGCTTCTCTTGCTGCCCCCTTGTATTGCTCAAGTCCCTGGTTCCCTGTCTCCATTCCTCTTGGAAAACTCCCCTGGATTTTTTTTTGTTTGTTTGTTTGGGTTTTTTTATGCAGTCTTCATCCTTTTTCTTTCTATGGGATCAGCTTTTCTGGTGCTCTCCTAGGAGGACAGAGGGAGGTAGACACCCACCATGGAAAGTTCCAGGGTGAATGTTTCAGGTTTTTGGATAACCTGCTCTCACAGCTGAGTGCTGAGGGGGTGTTAATAAACATCCCTGCCAGCTCCTGAAAGCACCTGTGGTTCCCCACCCTCCTTCCCCTCCATGAGCACAGCCAGCTAATGGATAAACACAGGAGGAAAGTGGGACACTGAACAAAGCTGTATTTATCACTTGCTTCCTCCTCTCTGCCTGGACCCTTAAAGTTGGCCTTGCCTTTATTTCTGGTGTATAGGCCAGGCAAGAGGGAGCTGCTGGTGTTGATCCACAGCAGCATTTTGCTTCCCTTCTTTACAAAGAATATCAATTCACCAGACTTCTGAAAGTAGTGGCAGTAAGAAGATCTGAGCATGATCCTGAGTGTGAATTTATGCTTTTCTTTCCGTTGTAGGCTGTCCTGACACAGTCAAGGGAGCAGGTTTCAGAAGAGTTGGTGAGACTGCAAAAAGATAATGAAAGTCTTCAAGGAAAACACAGCTTGCATGTGTCCTTACAGCAGGCTGAAGATTTCATTCTACCAGAAGCAACAGAGGTAAAACATTTTTAAATCATTAACACCAACAATGCTTGTGACTCGATCTCAGTGGAGTATTATTCTTTATCAAAAAGCTATCTTAAACAGCACAAAGAACAGTAATTGGGGTTTTAACCCTGGAGGTCTGTGATGGACAAAGCCAGCCAGTAGTCCCCCTGTGCCATGGCTGCTTCAGGGTGTGGATGGATTGTAAAACCAGTTAATTGTGGCCTGACAGCTGCTCTGGGGTCAGTGGAGTGTGGCTTTGGCCCAGTTCAGCCAGTTCAATCTGCATTTCCCAACTGGACACACACACAAGTGTTCAGTCAGCAGAGCCCCACTGCATTGATTCAGTAATTCAAGTGAAATGAGTCACTTCTGTCCAGTTCAAACCAGTGATAATCCAAAGCCTTGAATAGTGATAAGCCTTATCATCCCTTTCATGGCCATTCCTTTCCTTTAAGCCTAAAATATTTGGTGGGGCTGAAAGGCAGGGGAGCATCATAAACCCATGGGGACGTTTGCCACGTTTTCATTTCCTGTGGCCAAGCAGACTGTGGCTGCAGTTCCTTGCTGGGAGCAGGGTCTGGGATGTCAGGACAGACCCTGGGGCAGCAGAGCTTTGTCCTTGTGCAGATACCCCAGTGCTGGGTGTGGCACAGCAGATGCACATCTCTGCTAATCCTTGATCCAGGAGCTCCGGGAGCTGATCCTCAAGTACCGGGAGGACATCATCAGTGTGAGGACAGCAGCAGATCACCTCGAGGAGAAGCTGAAGGCAGAGATCCTCTTCTTGAAAGAACAGATCCAAGCTGAACAATATTTGAAAGAAAATATAGAAGAAACTCTACAGCTGGAAATAGAGAATTGCAAAGAGGAAATAGGTGAGCAGGGGTGAAACGGTCTCAGAATAGGAATATAAGAAATTAAGATGCACAAAGACTTGATTTTGTAGTAGACTTACCTGAATTCTAAATACTGTGCACTTTGAAAGCAGAGACACCAAAGCTGTGCAGCTGAAAACAAAAGTACAATTATTTGTTTGTTTTTGAGGTACCTTTGATGTAACACGAGCTTAATTCTCCTTTAAATATTAACAGAAGTAAACAGGGTATGAACAATTTCCTGAGTTTCTTGCATTTAAGTTTTAATATTCTTGTTTTTCAGCTTCCATTTCCAGTTTAAAAGCTGAACTGGAAAGAATAAAAGTGGAAAAGGAACAGGTAAGAAGCTCCTTCACTGTGGAATTTTTGGGTTTGGTGGTGTGGGGTTTTTTAATAAAGGGTTTTTTTTCCTCTTTCCTGTATTGATGCCAGTGTAGGAGTAGGACACATTCATAGTTCTGCTCCTTAAAAGGTGTTTGATCTGTTTTATTAATCTGTAACCTAAATATTGGATTAACTAATTCCTAACTAATACTAGACTACCTTATACTGACCTAGATGTCAGGTTTGGACATTTCTCTCCAACTCCAAATGTAAATAAATGGAGAGAAAGTGATGTTACTCAGGTGTTTTCTCTGCCCCTAGAAGAGATGATTTGGGTGTGTTTCTGAGTCCCCTAAGTATCTGAAAGATACTTAGACTTCCTTATGGAGGGACTGTGGGAGATGGAAATGTTAGGAAGTTTAGTTCATTTTTTTTTTTTGTGTTATTATTATACAGTTGGAAAGTTCTTCACAAGAAAACCTGCAGCAGCTGGAGAGTCTGCAGGAGGCAAAGAATGCTCTAGAAGAACAGCTGAAGAAGGAGACTGCAGCAAAGGTAGCTATGATGTCTGGATGTGAAGTGTATCTGCATGTTTTGTGATGAGCAGCTGTGTCAGAGAATGTGGCACTACCTAAGAATGAAAAAAAGAAGCTGTTGAATGTTGGTAAGAAACTGGCAGGGCAATAATGTGCTCTGGACATGGTTTAGATCCTCACCCCTGTTTTCACTGGGATTTGTGAAGGGGTGGCTCTGGATTGCTGCTGACCTGATCATCCCTTGGGTTGCCCTCCCAAGTGAAGGCTCAGGAACATTCCTGCCTGTGGAGTGTCCTGAGAACCAAACCTTGGCTTGGATGCTTTGATGCTTTTGAAGAAATGTTTTTTTGTAGTTGCTGTAGGAAGGGGCTCTACTTCTACACTCAGGTAAAATAATTGTGATCTGAGCACTCACTGTCTGCCCTCTCTTGTTGTGGTTTTGGTTTTTTATGCCCTTTTCCCCAACGCTTCCCTGACTAAAGCTCAGGACAGCAAGACAGTTACACTGCCAGCAGCAAATTACTGCCTTTACCATGAACTTACTGCACTAAAACTCAGAACTCTGCCTTTATTTTGAGATCCCTGCTCATGGTGCTCTTAAAGGACTTTGGGCTTTTTCATGCTGTAACCAGTCTATTGGTACCTATTAGTGGGTATTAGCCCCTGATTTTGCACTTTGGAAAACTGAGGTGTGGAAAGACTGCTTTAGTTTGTTGTCCTGTGAATGCTGTGCTGCTTTCCTCTGGTATCACACTTTAATCAGGTTATACAAGCTGCTGATTTTTATTCACTTCAAGCAAAAGAACCTTTTTCTCCTCAGGCCAACCTTGAGCAGCTGGTGTTTGAAGAGAAGAACAAAGCTCAGCGGTTGCAGACTGAATTAGATGTCAGTGAGCAAGTGCAGAGAGACTTTGTAAAGCTTTCTCAGACACTTCAGGTAAGAGTCCAATCAATGTGTAAGGGCTACTTTAGTTTCATTATTCCTCCAGAGCTGAGTAAAATAAGAAATAGCAGTTGTAAATTTTCTTATGTTGGTATTTATGATCTGTTTTAGAATTTGTTAGTGTAATAAACTGATCAGGTATTCCTACTATGATGTTATTATTAAAGCTATTTGGATAATATTCTGATTTTCAGCCAACTTTCAGTTATTGTACAAAAAGAAACTGTGCAGGGCCAAAGATGATGGCTCTTCCAGACCTGTGTTTTTCTTTGTCCATCTCCTGATGCTTCCAATGTGATATTTTCGTAGCAAATCATTCAGATGCAAATATTTGAGGACAAAGTAAGGAGCTGGTGCTGCTTGATCTGAATGTATGAAATGGTTCTTTGTGTTACAGTTACTGCTTTCAGTTTATACATTCTAAAAGTCTTGTCCTTGCTATTGTCTCTGTTGTTATCCTTGTATTTCCTCCATCAAGTGAACCTGTGGTTGATGTGAGAAGCCAAGAGGTGGCTGAGGGGAGGAGTTTTGTCAGGGGTGTCCCTGAGGCTGATCCTGGTTTGTCAGGCTGTTCCCTGCTGCAGTTTGTGTGCAGAGGGACTGTCAGTGTGCTGGGGAAGCCAGGCTGGACTGGGCTCACCTTCAGGATCTGTGTTTCCAGAGTTTGCACCCCCTTTATGTTCCAGCTTTGCTCGCAGAGGAGGTGCTGAATTTCAGCCCCATCTCCTTGGAGTCCTTGGCCAGGCCCTCAGTGACATCCAGCAGAATTCAAACTAGACATTTTCTGAGTCAGGCATTCAGGTTTACTTGGAAAATTAACACCAGAATGTGGGAGATTTGTTTACTAGACACAGTTTAGCTGGATGGACAATAGAGATCTGTCCTCTCTGACTCTGTGTCTGGAGGAGTTGGTAGGACAAAGGAGACTATTGAGTTGTCCTGCCTAGGGAAGTTGCTTCTTGTTTGTCCTCATCCTCACTTTTTGGGTTTTAAAGTCCTGCAGGCACTGTTTTATGCAGTTCTTAGAGCAAACAGCCACCACTTTGAAGATGTGTGGTGGACTCTTCTACAACTTGTACGTAGTTTAGTAAACCTTGAGCTCAGTGACTGGACATGAGACAAAACACAGAGTGCTGGTGATGGCTGGAGCCCCCCAGAAAATGGGGGATTATTGTAAAATCACAACTGCCTTATGTTTCCCTTCCTCCCATTCTTAGGCCCAAATTAAGCTTGTCCTCCTTCACACCTTGCATTTCTTCAGCCCCTGGTGATGTTGGATCCCTCGGGGGCTCCTTTTGGGCCTGGCTCTGGGCTCTTCCCCCGTGCTGACTGCAGTGCCTGTGTTGGTTCCCTGCAGGTGCAGCTGGAGAGGATCCGGCAGGCAGATTCCCTGGAGAGGATCCGTGCAATCCTGAACGACACAAAACTGACGGACATTAATCAGCTCCCTGAAACATGACACCCTGCTGGGCTCCGAGGCTGGTCTGGGGTTTTTAACTCATCTTTATAGCAACATTAATTATTATTTAACTCTAACCGAGAGAGCAGAAGACAACAGAGGGGAGCGATGACTTAAGTTTTGTTTCTAGAGGGGAAAAAGGTTTCGTACTGGGCAGGAAGAGAGCACAAGGGTGACTTGTAGTGTAGGAAGGAGAATTTCTAATGGAAACACTAATGAGTGCAGTGTTTCGTGTTCCACTGAGTGGGATCAGTCCTTACATTCTGAAAAACTTCCCTCTTTCAGCCGACTTCGTAACCTAATATAGAGTTTTGGAACATATACCCCTGTCTTTCCCTCTGTTCTTTCCCCCACTACTGTGATCAAAGTAGCTGCTGGAAACTATTGTCCCTCCAAAACGTTGAAGAGCAAAGTGGTTGAAGTTTTTCTGTTTGAATAGTCAGTAACAGTATTCAGCTAGCAGAGAGAATGAGGTGTAGAGTATGCTGTATGAATATTTTATATTAAAATATGACTTTATTAGCAGGACACTGGATATTGATCTTATTTCATAACTCAGTACTTTTTTTTTTAAAACCATTGGCTCTGTGAAGAATCTGAATGCTGCTGAAATGTGGATATGAGTGAGCTGTGTATCTCCTGAACAGATAAATGCTAATCCAAAAGAAAAAGAACACTGTACTGAGAATTTAACTCCTTGCCATTTTTCTGTTGAATTCAGATACAGAAAGAAAAGCACAAGAAATGCACTGTTTTGTAATATCTTTTCACAAATGTAATTTAGAATATGGAGCTACAACCGGTTGTTTCTCATCTCCTAAAGTTGAGCAGTGCCTGGAATCCCTTCTCTGTGTAAAAAAAAAACCCAAAAAAACCAAAAAAACAAGCAAACAAAAAACCCAAACAGAAAAAAGTTGGTAAAAGTCATGTGCATGTCTGAGCATTGGCCTGAGGTGGTGCAGGTGTGCTCTGCTCTGGGGGTGGCCCAAGGTGTGAAGGCAGGAGCTCTCTGGAGAAGGTTGAGGGCAGGTGCTGGGTGAAGCTGTTCTGACCCCTCTGCCAGGTCAGCCTCGTGCCAGCACACAGGGAGCCACTGCCAGACACTCCTGGTCAGGGCACAGACGTGCAGGAGCTGCAGGATTGTGCTGCTGGAGGGGGCAGTGCAGCTCTCTGGTGTCCTGCACTGCTCAGAGGTGGCTCCTGTGCTGTCCCCTGGTTCTCCTCCCAGACAGTTAAATTACTCTGAGTAATGTGGCAGCAGAGGCAGGAAATTCTTGTGATCACTCAGTTGCCAGGTTTGGGTTTCTTGTTCTATAAATGTCCAGAGGTAACATGAGCATTCCTCCTCCTCCTCCTCCTCCTCCTGCTGCACTGCTGGAGTTCCATGCACGCAGCTGGACGGATTCCTGAGCTGTTGCAGGTGTTGATGATCCTGGTGGTACAAACTTAATTCTTGAACTTTACAACTCAGTTAAAAGGAGGCTGAAGGAGCAGATCCCCCTGTCCAAAACTTCTTATTTTTTTCCTCCATTCCTTGCTGTTTTTTCTTCATATACTTGGCCAGAGATCTGCTTTTCTTCATCACCTTCAAAAGTGACAGAAAATGCTCCAAACTGCAATGCACATGACTATATATTTTAAGTGCTTAGATCCTATTTTTAGCAGTGTATATCCTGCTACTGACATAAAGTCAGAACCAGTGGTTTTGAAGAGGAATGCCTTAAAAACAGCCAAAAAAGCATTACACAAGCTCAGTTCCTTGCCACTCATCACAAGAATTAAAGCATTTTATTTATCCTAGCAATTAACTCCCTTCATAATCCTGACACCCAAAAGTAATTTTTTCCCACCTTAGTGATGACTAACAGATGGCAGAGCTGTCATGTCTAGAGATGACACTCACTGTCACATAAAGGTGTTGTTGAAGTGTGGCTTGAGTCTTATTTGGGTATTACCAAATTAGGTATTTTTTACCCTTTCTCACTATTTGCTGGACTGTGGGTGACAGCAGTCAGGTCCTGATGCATAAATCCAGGACCAGATATTTTCATTCAGTTTTCCAATGGTTAGGTAGACTTTGGAGACAAAACTACAGGCCTTTAGTAGGAGCTGCAGAAAAAGAAAGGAAAGCTTTTTTCTCTCTTTCCACCAGCCCTTGCCACAAACTAATGTTTAACAGGTTACAGGGTTAGTTACTGTAGCTGGGGACTACTTCACCTGTGCAGGAGGTGTAAGGAAGCCTCTTGCATGGCAAAACTACAACACCCCCTGTACCCCCTTCAGCAAGCTGAGCGCTTTAGGAACTGCACCTTGAAGTCTTTCACAGGAAAATATTTTTGGTTTTGTTTCTGGTTGGTGTCAGTGCAAGAGAGCAGGGGAAGGGGCTGTTCCTGGCCTTCCAGCATCCCTTACTGGTCCCTGTGTCTGGCCTGTTCTCTGCTCTGAGCAGCCCTGGCTGTGCTGGCTCAGAGCATTTCGGGTGGTCCAGGGCTGGGGGGCTTTTCCTGGGTGTGTTTTTTTGGCTCATGGGCACAGCTTTCCCCAGGTGTGGTGGTGTCAGGGTGAGGTCATGGCTGCAGCCTGGCAGGAAGGAGGCAAGTGGGGCAACTGGATTGGGCTCCTTGGTAGCCCCAGGGCCTGTGGAGCTGTTCCCAAAGGCAGATTTGCAGGCCTGGGGGGTGTGCACTGTGTGTTTTTCCTTGTTTGTGAACCAGGCACTGCACAAGTGCCTGGAGGAACTTCCTTTGGTGTGGAGAGGAGGGCAGGCAGTTCTTGCATGGTTTTTCCTTTTCACCTCCCTGTTCCATGATGCACCCCAACACCTGTGCTCCTGTCTCAGTACCAGCTGTGACCGTTTTAGTGTTGGAACACGAGTCACCCTTTTTCACCAACTGCTGTAATGTCAGACTTTTAAACAATTCAGTTTGAAATTGGAACCCTGGCTGTTCACAGAAGTGGTGGGAGATGTGCTCCCTGCAAACTGCTGTCCCTCCTGGGGGAAGGACAGCAAAGCTTCAGCAGCAGCAACTGAGCTTCTGCTGAACTCAAACTTAAAAGGGGCCTTTAAAAGCAAAACAAGACAGTGTGTGCCAAATTTGCAGAGCAAATTTAAAAGACTGTAAATGTAGGAAAAGCTCTTGGTGTAGATACTCACTGGATGATGGATTCTGGTGTTACTGCTCATGAACATGAGAAAACAAATGCTCTTCCTTCCAGTTCTGGGTGTTGTGGAGCAGGGCTGGGGTGGGTTCTCCTGTCCCAGGCAGTGTCACTGCTCAGCTGTGACAGGGGCTGAGCTGTCGGTGGAGGCTGTAACAGGACCCAGGTGGATTCTGTCTGCATTCCTGTACCTGTATAGTCTTAACCTGTACAAAGTGTTCTTGCAGCATGTCTGGTACCTGGTCCCCCCCAGCAGTGCCCCCCTGTTTTAGCAGTGCAGTAACTCCTGTCCCCCCTGAGCTTCACCAGGGCACCTTTTCCAAGGGCAGGGGGGAGGGACAATTCCTTATTGTCCACTAGAGTCTGTCTACAGCAGACAACTGAATTGGCCTTGTAATGGCAAGGACTCCAGAGCCATCTTTTGCAAAAGGCAAAGTGTTTGGAAGTCAATACTGCATTCCAGTGAGCCAAGCCATTGGTGTCCTGTGCAATCGTGGGTGTAGAATTCTGCTGTCTCCAGGATTCCAGTGTAACCATTTGTTAACTGTACTGAAGGTGTGTCCTTTATGGAGAAAGTGTTCCAAATTAAAAAAAGCTGCTGAAGTGTGTGTGTGCACGGCTCTGGTCTTTCTCCTCTGCCTCTTGCCACAGCCTCCCCCCAGGGAATCCCTGAGGGAGCAAGGGTGGGAGACTATCCCAGGATAACCCCAGGGAGCAGCAGTCCCCCACTCCTGAGGCAGCTGCAGGAACTACCCTCTAACACCCTGAATAGAAAACACCTGCAGCACATCCCCTGCCCAGGACAAAAAACAAAAACCACAGCATGTGAGGAGTCATATCAAAAGTATTTTATTTCACAATTCTTTACAAAATAATATGCAAAAGGTGTATTGTTCAACATACAAATGGTAAATATACAAGGGGGAACACCAGGGACAGGTAAAGCTCATCCAGCCTCGGGGTGCAGGGTCCTCTCCAGGGCCCTGTCAGAAGTTCACGTGGCTCCTGATGTCGTTGATCTGTTTCACCATCTCCCGGATGTGTTCTCCCCTTCAAGAAAAAATAACCCAAGTCAAAAGGCTGCACAGAGCTAAGCAGGAAGGGAGACACTTCAGATGGTAGAAGCAGGGAAGGGGAGCAGTGCCTGTCATCCCTGGATTACAGACTGCCCTGGGATCCTGGGCAAAAAGCACTTCCATACACCTGCTCCAAGTGCTGCTCAGGAGCTGCACGTCCTGTGCTTCAGCCCCTCTGCCCAGCCCCTCCTGCAGCACGGCTTAAATGACACTGAGACACCTGAACTGAAGGTGAGTGCCAGGGCTCAGGCTCAGCCCAGCTTGCACTTACTCCTCTCTCAGGACAGCCTGGATGCACTTGCTCTGGTAGGCACTGAGGCTGATGCTGGGTTTGCGGGGGCTTCGCCCCTTCTCCATCTGTTTCTGTTGGTATTCCTTTTTCATTTTCACCTGGGAGTCGAGGAGAAAAGAGAAGGCCCCAGTCAGTGCTGATCCTGCCTGCCACAGTGGAAGCTTGTTAAATACAGACTGCTGTGTTGTACTGCAGTTAATGGGTTCTTTAAAATCTGTCTGCTTTTGCACTTCTCACAAAGAGAAGAAACGTCCCTGCCAGGTTGAGCAAGGGGGAGCTCTCTGAGGGCTTACAGTGTGAGCAAAGGTTCTGTCTGTATTACCACCAAGGGCCCAAAGCCCCTTTAGTACATTGTTGCTAATTAACACAGTTACAGCATCACTTTGTTGGCAGGACTCGTCTGTCAGCAACCTCCCAGCCCGGACATTGCTCCTCTCACCTGTCTGATGGCATTGCTCAGGTGCTGCAGTTGGTCATGGATTGTCTGCAGTTCCTTCTTCATATCTTTTTCAGTGTCAGATAGAACAGGAAGCTGAGAGTGGAAACTCCGAAGGACTTTCTTCATCCTTTGAAAGCAAGAAATGTCTCTGAGTTAACTTCCCTGGTACCCAGCTCTGCTCCAACACCTGCAGCCTGGTGCTTTGGCCATGCTTCCCAAGTCTCAGGGGCTTCACCTTCCCCTTCCAGCTGGCCTCAGGTGGCATTTCTGAGCGTAGGGCTGGCTCAGGCTGGGCCTGCAGACAAATCACACCAAGCGCCAGCAAAGGGAATTTCAGAAGCCCAGTCTTGTAACTAACCAGTGCAGCAGCTCCTGCCCACTCTGTTCTACCACGCCTGCCAACTCTTTAACAACAGGTGGGGTGAGGTGAAATAGAGCCCTGTGTGCACTCACCTGTTCATGATGTCTTCCTGCTTCTCTTTGGCTTCCTCGTACTTGTCAGCCAAGCGCTCGGCCATTTCCCGCAGACTTTTCCTTAAGGCGAGGGAGAAACAGTTCCTTCCTTCAGATCCACACACGGGACAAGCCAGGGTGAGGGAATGGGACACGAGGTGACACCTGCAGGTTGTCACCTGTTCCACACAGGGCCTTGTCCAAACTGCCACCACAGGTGCATCATTCCTGAGGTTTGATTTGATAAAGGAGTGATAAAGGAGACAGGTTCTACTCACCTCTCCTCTCGACAGTAATTCAGATCCTCCAGTTGTTTCTTTTTCTGTCCCCACAGCAGCTTCACTCTGAAGTAAACACATGCCAAAAAAAAAAAAAAATCAAACCATTTGCAACCAGGTGAATCAGGATTTACACCACAGAGAAAATGCTGGGAGTGGGGAGAACTAAAGACACTGAAAAAGCAGCAGTGGTGAGAAAAAATTCCCATTTTGTCCTAACTGTATAGTGTAAATAACTGATTTGAAGCAGCAGAGACTTAAGGCAATTTTCCTTTGTCAGGATTAGTGCTGAGGTCAGACTTCCTGCCACCCACAGGCCCAGGCAGGCAGACAACACCACAAGAAAAGTATTTTATCTGTGTGTGTGTTTACCATTTTTTTCCCTTCCCCTATAAGCTACTACCGAGATAAGCTATTAAACTCACCCCTGCTTCTCCTGATAATTCCCTTCAAACTCAGTTTTAAGTTCTGGTATTCATTATTAGTTTTACATTTAGTACAGTTACTCATTCACCAGGATTAGACCCAGAGAGAATGAGTGCTCAGTACTTAGTGCATCTGTGTCACAGAGACATTGGCCAGCACATTTTTATGAGAGTTTTGCTTTACCTTTGCTGAATTTCCTCTTTTGCCAGGTCCTGTTTCAGTATATATTCCTCTCTGAATACCTGTGTGGCTCTGCTGAGGAGCTGAAGGCATTCTTCAGGAGGAGGAGCAGCATCTTTATCTGCAGATCTTAAGATTGAGATTTTTACAATCTTACTAACATGTTCCTTTGAAAGCCTAAATCCTTTCCAGTGTTTATGATAAAGCTCAGGGGTGGGGGGGTCTGTTATGAAAGTGAGGGATTACAATGAAATCCCTTTGCTAGAAATCTTTTTTTTTACATGAGGAAATCCCAAGGTAGCTTAAGATACTCCAAACCCACTGGGCCAAGCAATGAGAACCTCATCAGCTGAAGGCAGCCCTGCTTTGAGCAGGAGACTGGAGCCAGGTGATCCCCTCCCAGCCTGCACCATCTCTGCACTGGATGCCATCCCCACAGGGACACAGGCACCAGTCAGTGGCAGGGCTGTGCCCCAGCACTGCCATGCCCAAGACAATGTGCTGCTCAACAGGAGCTGGCCAACACCCTCTGTTGCCAGCTGTTCCCACTCCAGGTGCCCCAGGGTTTTGCTCACTTGAGGTGCAGGGGGTTGGCAGAGCTGCGCTGCAGGATGCCCTGGATGTGCTTCTCGAAGGAATGCTCCGACTCGGCCACGATGCGCAGCGGGGACACGGCCAGGTCCTTGTCCTCTCTGGTGCACAGCAGGGGAGGGGAGGCGGGATGGACAGTGCTCCTACCACACGAGGGAGAACACAGTCAGACCACTCAAACTGAAACAGGCCACAGCTTCCTCACTGGAAGTGAGGGACGCCTCCTCTGTGCAGTTCCTGTGTTACTGCAGCTGTTTCAGTTACGTGGTAAATCCAGCCCTAGCAGGGCAGGCAAACTCACATCCCCACACCTGTTTGGTCATGGCTCAAACTAGCAAGAATCATAAAATATCCTTTGGCTTAAGGAGAAGAAAGTTCCAGAACAAGGCAGGCAGGCACTGGAACAGCAGCATGACCTTCTCCACAAAACACCCTGCCTGATCAATGCCCACCTGTGTGGAAACAGTGAAATAATAAATAAAAGGTCTCTAGGAGAGCCTGATGTTAACACTGGCTCTGCTGATAGTACCTGTCCTACCTTAAACAATGTCCTGCAAAAAATAAGCTGAAAATAGTGTCACCCCCTCAAGGTGTTCATTTCATTGTGCAAATGCACATTTACACCACTCTGTATCTTTGCCATCACCTCCAAAGAAAGTAACTGGAAGCACAAACAAAAATCCTGATAACCTCAGCAGCCCATTAAGAATATCCACACCACTGTAAAACCTCAACAATACCATCACGAACACTTTTTTACACTAAAAGTGATCTGATTAATTATATCCCCTACAAACACCGCATCAGCAGTAGGTAACTGCTACAGTAACACTTCAGTGCTCAGCCAGGGAGTGTTCAGAAAGCAAAGCTTCATTGTGTGTCCTAAGAGGTGCAGAAGCCTGGGGTGAAACAATCAAAGAGTAATTGAAAAATAGAAATATCATTTTTTGGTCCTTTCCATGCAGTCATGGACTTAACTGAGAACCACATACAAGAGAGGCCTTGTAATACACTCGTAGCTGTTGGTGATGCAAATCATTGTGGGCCCCAGGACATCAGAAACGATCCAAAATCCTCTAATTGGAGCAGGCTGCCTGAAGGGAAGAACACAAAAATTACCCAGTCAGGAAAGTTCTTTGTTCCTGAAGTTGTGCACGTTCACTCTTTTGTAAATGCTCCAAGGTAAGGTAAATGGAAGTGAAAATTTCTGCTGGTCTGACAGGTGATTTTCAGACAGAAAGACAAGAATTTAAGCTACTACCCTAACTGTGCAGTAAGAATCCTGATACACAAATTGCTCAGTTGTATTGTTTGAAATCTTTTGAGCTTACTTTAATGGCAAAATGCAGCAAAAGATGACAAATCATAAATATTTTCCATAGCAAGTCCCCAACTTGAAAGCAATTGAGAAAGAGTTTGGTTTTTTACCTGCATGGCAGTGGTTTTGTACAAAGAATATGTTCAACAAAGCACTTCTGTTCTGCTCCCAGCTCTTGTAAACTGTCTTTGTCTTCCTCATCTACAAGGAGATGTGAGGGTGCATCAGATCCACTTTGCAGGGTGAGGGATTCAGCAGTACCTGCATCCACCACCCTGTTACTGGCAGATGTTCATCTGTTCCCCACTTCCCTCACTCACCTGAACCAAGGAATTTGTGCAGCTTATTGATCCATGTCAAGCCCACACTGTGGACACCAGCTTCGTGTGTGCAGTGGTATCTAGAGGGACATTTGGGATCTGAAATTGAAGCAGAAAATGTAAGAGATGGCACTGAACTGAGAAAAACTCACCCTTCACACCTGCACTGCTGATCCTGTGTATCAACTTAGTGTCCAGTCAGCTTTAACATCTTAGTGCAAGCACCAGAAACAGAGATACATGTGTTAAAGAGTCTAAAATACCCTAGATGATGAGTTGTTTGTAAATACTGATGAGTTGTTCTGAACCCTTCTTATCATATCATACCACATCTGCATCAACCAGATAGGTTTTCAATGGCAGATTATTAAAACTAGCAGACCAGCATTCTGACAAGCTGCTTGTTCCCAAACACTTCATCCTGCCCCCAACTCCATGGCATAAGCAGGTCCTTCCCTCAGGATCACCCTCCCCACAGCACTCCCTCACACTCACAGGTCAGCACAGATGCAGAAACTTCTACTTTATAACCCTCAGATGACAGGATTTAGTGCTGACCATGTGTAATCTACACCGGAGCCCCTCCCAGCTTGTTCCTTCCACAGCTTTATTGAGGGCATCAGGCAGACCCTTATCTGACCCCCCTGTTTGTCTGACACCAATGAGAAGATGCAAAGAACTGGATCCTAAATGCGTGGAATAAAAAGCCACAAGCTGAGCAACAACCCTACCTCGGTGCAGCTTGATTGGGCAAGAGAAGTCAGACTCCAGAGGATCGTCCTCGTCTCCTGTGGCCAGTTTCAGTGCAAGTTCCAGCTCAACACATTCAAACACGTACAAGGAAGGAATGAGATCGGATCTTGGGTCCCAGGACTTTTCTGACTGTAAAGAGCATTGAATTCTTCTGTCAGACATCATTTAAATAGGAATGCCAACATAAACAGCATCAAGAAAGTGTTACAAGTTTTAATTGTCAAGGAATGTAGTTCAAGTTTACTTAAAAAAATAAACTCAAACCTAGGGTTTCATAGAAAATCCTCCTTAAATTAGATCACAGTAAAATTGATCAAAAACTGATCTAATGTCAGGGTACACAGGACTGAGATTTAAAATAAAAGTGTCAGGGAACCACAGGGACTGGCTGAAACAGGAGAAAGACTCACTACCTCATTCCAAAAGAATGCAGCTTTGGCACTTGGCACACACTTCCAGGCATCCTGCCACCTTGCAGCAGGAACTAAAGAAACAAAAACGCCTATAGAAAAGAACCAAACCAAGAGAAGGCACCTGCTCATCGTCCTCTTCTCCATCCAGCACCACGCAGTGGTAGAGCATTCCCGCCTCGGTGGCAATGACCAGGATGTTTGGGACGCAGGGCAGGCACAGCACGGCGCAGGCGTCGTAGCCGTAGTTGTCCTCGGCAGCCGGGTGCATGGGCAGGGGGCCCAGCAGCTTCCCCAGGCTGCCAGTGCTGCAAGGAAGACGGGCTTGTTCTCAGCACCAGCTCTGCAGGGGGACTGCCCGCAGCTGTCAAACAAGGGCTTGGAGTTCTGAGTCCCATCAGACCTCTGCAGATTGCAAGTCTGACCTGCAGCTCCTTGGTGGAGACCTCAGAGGGGAAGTCAGAGCTCATTTTATTACATTTTGTGCTTTGAAAGCAGCCAAAGCTACACTGCAAAAATTCACAAGGAACACAAAATACTCATGGAAAGCTCAAGTTAACAATTACTCAACTGATTTCTTGCACTTCACATGCAGAATTTTGTGTTGTGGCATTTCTTTGGGAAGAACTTTAGATGGATTAAGGCTGTCTCACTGCCTGCAGACAGATCTCCTCAGTGCAAAGGAAGGCACACAGTGCTGTTTCTAACCCAAGTACCACACTCTTTAATAGTAAACTACACAAGATCTAACTTGTAAGTCTTGCACCATCTTCTCAGTTTTCTAAAGTAATTCCTTCTTGTAGCATGTTTATATTCTTGATTAAACAAATTGACTTTTCATTGCAGAACATGCCTGTGAACTCCCTATGCTCTTCAAGTATTTCTTTTCCTAGGATACCCCTGGCTCAATGAGCCTCATCCAAAGCTAAGGGTATCTATACTGTGAACTGAAGGCCACAAAATACACTGAACAGCCTTAGACCCACTGATCTTTTTACAGCCCTGTGTTTTCATATCAGATTGCTGATGGTAAACAATACACAGTGCATTCTGAGCAGTGGAAGCTGCGCCCATAAAGTTTGGATGAGAAAGGATGACACACTGTTTTTGGATTCCAGCCTATCAGCACTGCCACAGAGACAGAACAGGCTGCAATACAACATAAGTGAGCCCAGCATCCCTCCCAGAGTCCCAGCCAAGCTGAGAGGTGACTCTCTCAGCCCAGCACTGTATATCCAAGCACCCCGTGAGCCCTGAGGGTCAGAGCCTACCTCTGGAGCAGGCTGATGTAGGTGAGGAAGGTCTCTCCATTCTCATAGAGGATGTACAGGGGGTAGCCCAGCACCTCCTCGCTGCCGCGCTGGCCCAGGACGTGCTTCGGCACCGGCACCTGCGGCCCGAAGTCGAAGGCCACGGCTGTCTCGCCCAGGGACGCTGTGTAGGCTCTCCTGGGACAGGGCAGAACCAGCTGGGTCAGCAAGGACTGAGAGCACAGTGCTGGACCTGCTCCTGAGGGATGTGCTGAGAGCACAGTGCTGGACCTGCTCCTGAGGGATGTGCTGAGAGCACGGTGCTGGACCTGCTCCTGAGGGATGTGCTGAGAGCACAGTGCTGGACCTGCTCCTGAGGGATGTGCTGAGAGCAGCATGCTGGACCTGCTCCTGAGGGATGTGCTGAGAGCACGGTGCTGGACCTGCTCCTGAGGGATGTGCTGAGAGCACAGTGCTGGACCTGCTCCTGAGGGATGTGCTGAGAGCACGGTGCTGGACCTGCTCCTGAGGGATGTGCTGAGAGCAGGGTGCTGGACCTGCTCCTGAGGGATGTGCTGAGAGCACAGTGCTGGACCTGCTCCTGAGGGATGTGCTGAGAGCACGGTGCTGGACCTGCTCCTGAGGGACGTGCTGCCAAATCCCTGCCAAGCCCATCCAGCAGTGCCCTGCCACGCGCCACTGCCAGTAACACAAGGGTGTAAGTGACACCCCAGTCAGGGCACACCGGCTCTGCAGTGCCCCCACAGCCTCAGAGGATACAAGAGGGGTTCTGGTACTTCCTGTGAAGGACACCACTCTGTGGTGCAAGAGTTCTGTTTCCAACCAGGCCAGCAGGGAAATAATAAAATAATCTATTTTCGACATTCCACACTCAAAATCCCCTTCTTAACCCCATCTTACAGTCAATGAGTGTTTTTCAAGCTGCTACTTTGATAAACACTTGACTGTACAGTTTGTCACCACTTTGTTTTAGAAAGATGGGGGAGAGGAGAGGGAGAGGAAAGAAAGAAGGAGAGGAAGGAGAGGAAGGAGAGGAAGGAGAGGAAGGAGA
>VZRH01003218.1:87963-103669 GCA_013397555.1 Urocynchramus pylzowi
CGGAACCGCGCTCCGCTTCCGGCCCCGGCGGGCACCGCGCGGGCCACGCGGCCGCCGGTTCGAGTCCCGGCCCCGGCGGGACGGAGCGTGCCTGGTTCCTGGGATCCCTGACAATGGAATGGGCAGGGGTGGCACGGACAGAGCACCCGTACGGGAATGAAGGTATAAAGAGAGCTTTAGGAATGTGGGAGACATGCACAGGTTTTAATCCCAGACATCATCCCACTCCTAATTAGAACTGGCAGTGTTCAGGCCAGAGCATGGCAGTCTCCTCAGAGGAAAAAATGAATGGTTGGGGGTTTTTTTTGTGTACTTTAGAGGAAAGAGTGACTAAGGCAGTGTTTCCTGGCACTAAGCCTTCCCTTTGTCCAAAAGCTGGCAGAAGTGCCCACTATTGAGGAGAAGCACAGAAAGCTCATTTGCTGCTCACTGCAAGGCAGGAGGAGAGCATCTGTCCCACCCCAGCAAAGGACCAGAATTTTAACTCTTAATTCTAACAGGAGTCTGAGCACTGCACATATAAATGGCAGAGTCCGTTCTGCACAAGAAGCACAGATTCACTGTGCTATCTTAACATCTTTAAGCCCAGACTGCTGATAATGAACACACTCCCATGAGAACCATAAACACCAGCACTGCTCCTATGATCATTAGTTCTGCGCCTCACAAAATCACACACGCAGGATCGGCATTTTCACCATCGCTTCTTTATTCTGGAAAAAACCATATAAATCCAATCTAAATAAATACCCATCCCATTCCTTAAGCTTATAAAAAGCACAGTTATACATACATCCATTAAGTTTTTAAAAAAACAAGGCGAAGCTGAGCCAGCTGGCGCCGCAGGCAGGGGTCAGCTCTCGGCCGCGCGGAGCTTCCTGCGGAAGCGGTCGGGCGCGGCCTCGCGCAGCCACTCGGCGTCCACCAGGCACAGGTCGCGCATGTAGCACCTGCTGGTGCGCAGCAGCCCCGTGTACACCACGCAGGCCGGCTTGCACTGGAACAGCACCGAGGAGGGGTGGATGGCCACCGCCTGCTGCGAGCCCACCGCGCCGTAGGAGCCGTCCGGCCGCAGCTCGGCCGCGTTCATGAACAGGCCGTGGGCCAGGCAGCGCCGGACGCTGGCCGTGTCCCCGCGGGACGACTCGAGGGGCAGCGACAGCTGGGGGACACCAGAGTCAGCAAAAACAGCCTGCACCCCAATGGGGACACAGCCCTGCTTTGTGGTGGCAGCTCTCTGGTCAGAAAGCTAATAAGCTTTCCTATACGTCGGCCTGAGAAGCTTTAGGGAGCTGGAGAGAAAGAATTCTAAACAATCTGCACCTGGGGTTTTGTAATAAAGCTGTTTTGGCCATGTTCTGTAATAAAGCTGTTTTGTTCAGAGGTTGTTTACAAATGGGTGTCGTGTTAATTAGCCAATCATGTGAAATGTATTGATTAAATGACCAACCAGGTCCACCTGTATCGGACCAGTGTATAAAAGGAGCAGTTTCAGTAAAGTCAGGGCTTCTAACCTATTAGCCTTCTGCCCTAGAGTCTGTGTCACTTACTACCTAGTCCTGACCCTTACAGTGACACCGTTTTAATTCAGCAATCCTGGGGGATTTTCCTGTGTCAGAACACTGGGGGACCACTGGGAATTCAGCCTGATGCTAGGCTAAGCCAAAGAGCCAACAGAATGGATCATTACTCTCCTTCTGGAAGTGAGTTTAAGGCCAAGCAGCATTCACAAATGATACCCCAGAGGGTGGCTCCCATGTCACTACAGACTGCCAGGGGTTCAGTGGCAGCTCCCATGCTGTGCCCAGCAGGAAGGGGAAGCTGCTGCCATGCTGAATGCCTGACTCCATGGAGAAGCCAGACAGCACAGGCTGCCGAGGCTGACAGCACTCCATGGCACACACAGCACAGTCCCACCTGCCTTAGAGCAGGAAAAGCCCTTAGGAAAACCTGTCCTTTCCCTGACAAGTCTTCAAGATGTTCCCATTTCTCCTTGACCCACTAAGCCCAGCCGTTTTAAGGTTTTAATGATGCAACTGCACAGTCAGGAATTTTAGCCAGTTGTTTACAGCAGACTGAAAACAACCCCACATTTTCTCACTCTTTTGGACTTTGGTGCACAGGAACATCAGTTTGGGGACAAACAGGAAAATACCAACAGGTGAAACAGAGAAATAGAGTATGGAAGCAAGTTACCTTTACACAAATGTCCCTGAGCTGAGCTCTGACTTCTGCCATCAGCTTCATGTTCCTGCCATTGATAAAGTTCTCTCTGCACCATCCCTGCAGCAGAGACACCAGGAGTTAGAAGGGGATATTTCTTCATCCCAGGAGCATGACAGCCTTTGGATACCACAAAAAGCAGAATCCCCCCTACAATCTGCCTCACAGAAAACGTGCTGACCCCTTTCCTGGTCATATTTCTACCCCCCCTTTACTCCACTATGTCTAGATTCCCTTCCACTCTGCTCAGAAACAGCAGGTAGTGGCTCTTTTCCCACTCAGAGCTGCTCTACAAGGCCACCAAGAGCTGCAGAACAGCACTTGTTATCCTGCAGGTGGTAAAAACAAATCAGTTAAGAATAACAGGTGCTGCAAGTAATGGGGTGTCTGAGTCCACACATCCACAAATCAGTACAAAGGTTGACAGAGCAGGATAAATCCTAATCTGCTTTTAAACACGCTCAGTGTTTTTCCAATGAATCCTGTCCCAGAGCACGTCCAGATATTTATTATCAACACTCTCCCACTCCCTTCTGTTTCCAGCAGGAACCAGGGAAGGAAGAGCCCTGGCTGCAATTACAGAACTGGCCCCACAAAGCTTTGCCAGAGCCATCTGCAGGAACCTTTGTTACTGAACTTCTTCCAGTTCCACAGTTGTAAAGGATGGGCCCTCTTTTCTCTCTGCTTTGGGGATGCCTGTGGCACCAGCCATGAAAGATGCAGCTGTCTCTGCTCTCTGCTCAAATCTGCTCACCCCATGAGCTCAGGCAGCACTGGCAGCTCAGACCATCCCACCTTGTGCCCGTTGACGTTCTTGTAGGCCCTGTACACGTTGAGCAGGGTCAGATGATCCCCCTCACTGGAGATGAATTTCTTCCTGACAGCCTGCACCTCATCCCGCTGGGCAGGGGGGTTGTGGAGGACACTGTCCACTGACAACAGTGACACGATGGTCAGGATCTCCTCTGCACAGTGGAACTTTGGGGACAGGAGGATGGCCTGCACAGACACAACAAAACCCTTCTTTGGTCGACCAAATCCACTTCAGGTGGGCAGATCTTTCTGCTCCCTGGCAGCCCAGGAACTCCACCAAACATTGCTTAGGACAATCTCATCAACATCTGGGCCTAGGAACAGCTGTAAATCCTCTGATGGGCTCACCAAGCACCTTTAACAGCACCTGCCAGGCTCCTTCCTGACACTGACCAGTGCACAACCAGCACAAACACAGTGACTGAAAGCAGCTACAGCAACACACACTTCATGGACCTGCTAAACAATCCTGAAAATTGCAAGCAAATCTGCCTTGTTCACCGTCAGAGGTGCCAGAGGAAAGAAGTTATCTTTTAAAAAACTTCCCTGAATTTAACAACAAATGACAAGCAATCCAGCAAAAGGGCTGTAAATTATGTACATTAATGTACAGCAAACATACCAGTACAGCTGCAAACACCCCAAATTTCGCATCTTGTTTAAGCAGTTTGAAAGAGAAACATCAAAGGTACACAGATGAGTAAGGGAGATTTTAAAAGTTAATTTTTCTGCAGTTTTTACCTTGGAGAACTTTGGATCCAGTGGAAAGGCTGCCATTTTCTTTCCCAAGGGGGTCAGGACAAGCTGACCTTCCTTCTGGGTCACAGCTCCCAGCAGGTCCAGCTGATCAATTGCTGCTTGAATAGCATCTGCCAAAACAAGGACATTGGGCTGTGAGGCCTCCTGCCTCCCAGTGAGGGATGTGAAGATCAGCTGGCTCCATCACTGCCTCCCTCCCTTGGCCAGAGGGACAGGTACTTTCCATTTAGAGAAATCAGGGTCCCAAAATGTGGTTTATCCTCCTCTACCCAGGAGAACAAGCACCCTTCCCAATTTAGTCCAGCCTCCCTTGGCAGTCAGGGCACACCTTCACTTTGTGTTGTTATGACACCTTATGGCTCAGGACTGCTCCCTGCTCTTTTTCCCTAAGGCTGCCTTTGTAGCCACTTACCAGGAGATGGTTTGGACATGAAGTCAAAGGTGAGCACATTGGGGATTTTCATGGCCAGGAGCTGAAGCACCACACTGGCCAGGTTACACCTGCATAGGCAGAAAAAACAACTGAGATAGTTCTCTTCTTTTATTTTATTCTTTTTTTCATAGAAGCTGAGATAGAGTCTCAGGTCTGTGCTGCAGCTTGACAGAGACAAATCTGGTGCTGCTGGTGAAGCCTTACTTCCTAAACCAGGAAGAAGCAAGTCTAAACTCTGGAGGTCAGGACAACTACTGCCTTATGTGTCTGGAGATTTAGTGCCCAACTGTCCACCATGAGCAAACATTTCCCAGTTTTTCTGTTTAGTCCCCACACTTCCATTTTTCTCAAGTCACCCCATCAGCCCCTAGATCCAGTTTTGCTGCTCAGTTCTTCCCACAGCTCCAGCTGTAAAAGAGGTGTGGCAAGGAGTGTGATGGCTCCGTCCTCACCTCTGTATCTCAGGTGTTGTCATTTCCTCAAACTTCTCAAAGTCCTCCTCTGTGTAGAGCCGGTAGCAGATCCCGCTCTCCTGTCTCCCTGCTCGGCCCGTGCGCTGCCAAGCCTGGGCCTTGGACACCTGCTGCACTGCCAGCACTTCCAGGCCAGTTTCTGGGCATGGAAAAGCATCAGTCAGGGCCTGAGGAAGGCACAGCTTTGGAAAACATGGTGAATTAACAGAATTCCCAGGGCTTGCCATTCAAATCCGGCTCAGAGCTCACTTGGTTCAGCACCATGAAGCACAGTGAACCATCCCGTGCTGTGTCCATGAAGAGAAGATTCACATTTGACAGATTTTCACCCCATTGTGGGTGATGCTCAAAAAAACCCACAAAAACACCACTAAACCCCAAACCTGGGACATTAATTTAAACAGCAAGGAGGGTGTTTGAAATCCTCTTTCAGTGGGGCTTATGGCTCCAGCAACTTCTACAAACCCAAACCCAATCTTGGCCACATTCCTCCTCAGAACTCCTCACCAGGGCTGTACTTCTTGGCTTTCACCATGCCTGTGTCCACAACGAATTTTATGCCCGCGATGGTGATGGAGGTTTCTGCGATGTTGGTGGAGAGGATCACTTTGCGACAGCCCTGGGAGGAAGGAAATCAAACCCAGGCCCAGGTCACCTTAGAGCAGCTGCAACACAGAAATTCTGCTGCTTTTGGCCTGTGTGGGCCAAGCCCTGCCCCACATTGTGAGCACAAACTGTGCTTGCTGTGCCAGCTCTCAGAAACTAAAGTAATCGCCAGTTTCTAATCAGTTTCTAAAACATTGTTCTGCATTTCCAACAAAATACACCACCACAACAGCTGTTCCTAATACATCTTTCAACAATTTTGGTTTCATTTCTGGCACAACATTTGTGTTCTTATTTATCTCCTGAGTAGGTACAAAAGAGCCTGAGGCAGTATGAATTCCTTTCCTTATGGCCCCGACAAACATTCTCAGATTTTCAGCTTACTCAGTATTTCCCCCATTAGCTGTTGTAGCTTTTTTGTGATATGAATAAAAAATTCCTATAAAATGGAAGAAATTTAAATTCCTGTGCCTTCTAATCCTTCTTTCTTTTTATGATCCCACAAGACTTAATGAATGCATCTGTTAAAACCATCACAGTTCAGTGTATTCTATCTCTGGAACCTCTCAGCCTAAAGCCAACAGAGACTATTGATGACTATCAGTACAGACTCCTTTAGCCCCTTAAAGCCCACATGTTTCATCCAAAGACTCATTGAAGCAAAGCCCATCCCATTCCCTCACCTCAGGGGTAGGTTTAAAGGCACGGAGTTGCTGGGAGTGGGGCAGAGAAGCATAAAGGGGCAGCACTATCATCCGTGGGCAGCCCTCGGGGAGATGCTGGGCAACATCTCGACAGGTTTTGGTCATTGCTTCAATTTCTTCCTGACCAGTCAGGAACACCAGGATGTCCTGGCATGCAGGGGCTTCCTGGAGCCAGAGGAAAAAGCAAGTTAGGAGGGTTTGGATAAAAAAGGAGAACTGAGATGGTAATGAGATGTGGCTCTGGCTGCAAGTCACTGAAGCAGGCTAAGAAGAAAGAAAAAACAAAAGTGGTGCAAGGTATGCAACAGCCAGAATTCCCAATGGATTCACCAGAGGCAAAGAGTAAATCACATTTTGAGGGATCGAGTGTTAAAAGGATGGAGGAATTGCTGTGTCCTCAAATAACTGTCCAGGTCAGGCAGAGAGAGGCAGCAAGGACCCAGGTACAGAGAACTCAGTGAGGGGAACATTCAGGTTTTAGGCATGAGCTGACATTATAGAGCTTTGCTTGGCGGTCTCCCTTCAGCTCCAGCCTGGACATACAGGTCCCAAATCCCAACAGCAGCAGCAACTTCAAAGCACTAAATGCAGTTTAATGAAACAACACAACAATCCAGGTGTTTGGCAGTCAAACAACCTGGCACAAAACACCAATCCCTGGCCCCAGAGGGACACAAACCTGGAGAGACCCTCATACCTGGTGGATTTGGAAGATGGACACCAGTGCTGCCTGCAGGTAGTCAGTCTGCCTCTCCTTGGTGTAGAAGATGTCAATGGGATGCTGCCTGCCCTCCAGATAGATGACAGGAGCTCCATTGAAGTACTGGGAGAACAGGTCAACATCCATGGTGGCTGACATGACAATCACCTTCATGGGGAGCACAGCATGGGTCAGCACTGCAGCTTCCACCCAGCAGGACACCAACGAGTCAGGACCAGCCAAAAGTCAGCCTGTGGATCCTGAGAACTATGCTCAGAACAGCTCACAGGCTTTGGGACAGAAGAGAGTGATTCCCCCTTGTTAAAGCCATCAGCTTTTTAACACAAGAAGAAAATGTTGGTGTGACAGAATGGGCTGGTGTGTGGAACGAGACCATGCAAGGCCCCTGCAAGGCACCTCCAGCAAAGCCAATGTGCTTTCACACAAATTCCTGACATGTCCACCCATCCCATGTGCACTCCCTACCTGGGAATGAGCATGTCCCATCAGCCAGAGCTCCTGCACCTGAAGTGATCTCAGAAGCAGTGCCAAAACCTCCCCAGCACTGCCTAGTCTAGAGCTCACACCCAAGGGGCTTTGGTGGAAAAAGGGTATCATGGTGGTGACCAGATACCTTGTTTAGAGGTGTCATATCAGGCCCACACATCATAAGTCAGACACCCTTAACTATAGAGATTTAAAGTGACTTTTTAGGAACAGAAAAACAGTCAAGGCTGAAATCCCAAACCCTTTGGAAGGCCCCAGGAGACGCTCAGAGCACTGAGAGCCCAGCCCCACGCCGGGTGAACACACCTTCAGCGGCCGCAGGCCCCGTTCCTTTCGCTTCTTCTGAGCGGCTTTGACCACTCCAAAGAGCACATCGGTGTGGATGGTCCTCTCGTGGGCCTCGTCCAGGATGGCCACGCTGTACTTGTGCAGCAGAGGGTCCCCGATGGCCTCCCTCAGCAGCATGCCGTCCGTCAGGAACCGGATCCTGGTCTCGGCACACGAGCAGTCATCGAAGCGCACGGTGTAGCCAACCTGGGGAGGGGGCACAGGAGCACGGGCACAGAGGCTGGCATTTCTCACTGCCATCGTGCCACAGGGAAGGGCTACAAAGCCCCTGGGCACTGCACTGGACAGAGCCAACCAGAAGTGCTTGGAAGCTCTGGAAAGCAGAGGTTTATCTGCTGTGAGCAGTTCCTCCTCTAAATGTAGCGAGCCACCCAAATGACACTCCCAACATCTCTAGTTGGCTTCTTCCTAACTAGAAATTCATCACAAATGCCCCCCAAGTTAGTTTCCTAGTTTCCTTCCTTCCTTCTTCTCTCTTCTCTTCTCTTCTCTTCTCTTCTCTTCTCTTCTCTTCTCTTCTCTTCTCTTCTCTTCTCTTCTCTTCTCTTCTCTTCTCTTCTCTTCCCTTCCCTTCCCTTCCCTTCCCTTCCCTCTTCCCTTCCCTTCCCTCCTCTCCCTGCTAGACATGATTCCAAGCTCTCCAAGGATTTTATGCAGGGGAAGTCTTTCTCCTCTACCTTTCTCCCCCAGAGCTGCACTAATTCAGCACTCTGCTCTCCTTGGCTGTGACTTCTGATACAGGGAGCAACAGAAGAGAGCACAATTTTTTTTTGTTTTGTTTTCTTCATTAATCAGCATTTTTGCAAATGGAACAACCCAGATCAAGAAGTGCAATAGCACAGAGACAGACCATGCCCACCCTGTCATGGGACAGGTAAAGAGCCATTTTTCTCCATTTAGTTATAGAATCACAGACAATCCTGAGCTGGAAGGAACCCACAGGATCACCCAGCCCAGCTCCTGGCCCTGCACAGACACCCCAACAACCCCACCCTGGGCATCCCTGGAGCATTGACCAAACTCTCCTGGAGCTCTGGCAGCCTCAGGGCTGTGCCCATTCCCTGGGCAGCCTGGGCAGTGCCCAGCACCCCCCAGGGGAACCACCTTTCCCTGATATCTAACCAAAACCCCCCATGACACAGCTCCAGCTGTTCCCTCAGGTCCTGTCCCTGGCCACACAGAAACTGGAGCTGTCCCTCAGGAGGAGGCTGCAGACATTGGTGAGGTTTGACCAAATTCTCCACTTCTCCAGCTGAACAGACCGAGTGCTCTCAGCCATTCCTATTATGTGGCCCCTCCTGACCCCTCTCCATCTTCATGTCACTCCTTTGAGCACTCCCTGACAGCTTTTACACCCTTGTCACATGTCACTGTTGAGTCAGGGTCAGCAACAAAAGACTCCAGTCTTCAGGAGGTGAAAAGAAGGCATTTAATAGAGAATTGTGTGTCTTTTATAACCCAACTTGCTAAGCTAAGACTTGACTGGTCTTAGAGTAAAAACCTCTCACACTATTGGTGAGCTAAGAATAGCACACTCTGGAAAATCATATTTATAAACAACATGTGCAGAAAAAGAGAGATAATAATTGTCTTAATTATTTTCTCTAAGTTTTCCTCACAGCTTTCCAAGAAAATCCTGGGAGAGCTATGTCTCTCTCTGTTCAGAGGATATGTGATTACCACATCTACATTGTGGCACTCAAAACTAATTACAAAATTAAGATGACCCCTGTGGCTGGTTATTATCCCACCCACTGAAGCCTGACAGGGCCCCATCCCCAGAGCAGCACCAAACCAGAGTTAATCTGCAGATAACCTACCAGCCTCCCCAGCTCTGTCCTCTTCTCCTCAGCAACTCTGGCAGCCAGGGTGACAGCTGCCACCCTGCGGGGCTGGGTCACAGCGATGACGCCAGGGTGGCCAATCCCCACCTCGTACAGGTACTGAGGGAGCTGAGTGGTCTTTCCTGAGCCCGTTTCTCCTAAGGAATAGCAAGGGAATAGGGTTTTCCCCCCACATTTTTGTAGCATTGTCAAACTTGGGTTTTTATGTTAACTTTTAGCCCTATTTGAGGACAGGGAAAGAAGACAGAAAGGGAAAGTCCCACCACAAAGCAGTGGCAGGTCAGAGATGCCACCCAGCGCCCTCCTCTTGCTGCTGGGCCACTCCTCTGCAGAGCTCCATCCACACTCTGGCTCAGAAACCTGCTCCAGCCTCTCTGGAGGTGGAAGTGTCTGTGGTGTGACACTAACAGGACTGACATACAAAGCATCTTTCATTTAATTACAATACGTGCTGAGTCTTTAGACTACCAGGTGGGAAGCTCTATATCTTCAGCTCCTGAAAGTCGAACAAAAAGTTTTTTCGTTTGAACTCACAGAAAGTCTAATAAAATCAGTGAAAATGTAAGTGAGGAGAGTGTTCAAAAGAGGAGAGCCTTGCCATCTGGCTTTGACCGAACTCCAGGCAGACAGCGAAAGGAGAGGGAAATAATTTTGCCTTCTCCACAAAAACCAGGTGCCCGCCTGCCAAAGCACCGAAGCCATTATATCCCCTGTTCACCATACTTCAGATTCATACCCAAACCGCTTCTGGGCAGCTTTCCAGCCCAGCCCACTCCGTGGGACACGGCGCTCGTGGCGGCACTCACCGATGAGGACGGCGGTGTCGAGGCGGCGGAGCCGGGCCAGCAGCGGCCCGCGGGCCCCGGAGATGGGCAGGGAGCGGCGCTGCACGTGTGCGGGCAGCGCGGCGCTCTGCGGCTGCGTGCCTGGGGGCGCCGCCTTGAAGCGCTTGGCCGGAGGCCCCTCGCTGTCCTGAGCCATCGCCCCTCGCGGGCCCGGCCCGGTTCGGCCCGGTCCGCGGGGCTGTGAGGGGCTCCGGCCGCTCCCGTCGGGGCCGCGCTCACGGGCTCCCTGGCGCAGTGATGACGCCACTGCGCGACGCTGCGCGGAGCAGCCTGGGAGTTGTAGTCCCGCCGCCGCCGCCGCCATTTGCAGGCTCCCTGCTCCGGGCGCCCCTCGGGGCCGGGAGCCTCGGACACACGGCGGAGCCCGAAGGGCAGCAGGCAGGGAGGGCAGGGAGCCTCGGACACACCGCGGAGCCCGCAGGGCAGCAGGCAGGGAGGGCAGGGAGCTTCGGACACACCGCGGAGCCCGCAGGGCAGCAGGCAGGGAGGGCAGGGAGCCTCGGACACACCGCGGAGCCCGCAGGGCAGCAGGCAGGGAGGGCAGGGAGCCGGCTGCGGGCAGCGCTGGGACACGTTCCCCCTCAGGACTCGTCCCAGGAGCAAGCTACGGAGGGGTTCTCAAACACTGAACTAAAAAGAACACACAAAAATAAGGTTTTTATCTCATTCCTGCCTCATAACCTATGCTGAAGCAACATTGTCCAAAACGCTTTCATTCTTGCTCTCTAGGAGCACTAGAAGACTGTTTTAGAAACAATCAAAACTGACCCAAAAAACCTGTAAAACCCCCAAAGCTTCCATAAGTTTTTATAACCTTTAACAGATAAAAATGCAGACACAAATTACCTCACACTTTTTATCAGAGTCTAACACACAATACTTTGTGGACAAAGTATTTCCCCTGAGATCCCCACACACTTCTCTCCTGGACTATAAATTTAAAAAATGAAAACCTGTAGCCAGTTTTTAAAAACAAAATTTGAAATTAAATGAGATAATCACATGTCATGGGTAAGCCCATCCTCTAAAATGCAGAATGAAGATGCAGCTTTAACTCCTTTTACTTATTATGATATAATCAATAAAACCCTACCCAATACTTTCTATGGAGATTTAAGAGCAACTGACCACGATGAGCTGAACTGAGCTCCAAATTCCTATGTGGCTGCTCAGAGATATTTATAACCAATGTAGCTTTAAGCTAAATGCCACTCAGTCTCACTGGCCTGTGTTGGACACAACCCCACAACAAACTTCATCCACAGACCACAGATTTCACATCCTGAGCAGACAATGCTGTGTCCTGCACTTCTGAGACACTTGTGGGAAAAGCTGCAGTTTTCTCTGTCTCTTCAAGGACTTGCTTCTTCCAGCCCCTGCTGCCTCAAGACTGCAGGATGATACAGAGGATTAACCAAAAAGGATCCACAAGACATTTTATTCAACTCATCATCATTTTTGAGTCCTGACTCCAGACAAGTTTCCTTCTCTAGTGCTGCAGGTCATCCAGTAACAGCAGAGAGCACATGGGGATGGATTTTGCAGGCACACCTATTTAACCACCAGTCTGAAAACTGGGCACCTGAACACACAGTCCTTGGGAGGAAAAAAAACCACCAAAATGTAGCCTCGGCCTGCAGAACATTGCAAAATCCAAGTGGCAGAGTGAAAAGCTGCATGTTGTGTTCCCTGCAGTTCAAAGATGACTGGAGACAGCAGCACCTCAGATTAAAAAACCTTCTGCCATTGAAATAGTGACTTAGCCTTTCAATCATCTTGCAGTTGTTTTATCCAAGAATAAAAAAAATTAGTTAAATCCCAAAAAGTTGGGTTTGTCCCCTGTAAAGTTTCCCATAGAGTTTCATGTATCAAATAACTTGAAAAAAATGCTTTAGAAATCACTTTAAACAAGTACTTGTGTGGCCTTGTTAACTGAAGTTAACAAGAAACTGTTTCCAGTTTTCAATTTTTGGCTCCACTGGATTTAGACGATGGCCAGCACAATGAGTTCCCTGCCTGGGAAGGGTGCTGGGCGTGCCTCGGGCGAGGCTGCATTTCATAAAGTGCTTGTGTTCCAAACCACAGAGCTGTCAGAGTCCCCTGTGTGCTGGGGAAGGAGCGTCCACGAGGGGCTGGGGCCGGGCCAGGGGGCAGGCACAGCACGGGCCCGGGCTAGCCCCCGAGGCGCTGCCCCTCTCCCCAGGCAAAGCCCCCCGGGCGCTCCTCTGGCAGGGGGTTGTAGTTGGGGTCATCCTCTGGCGTGTCAAATATTGCCTTCCTGCAAAACACAAACATGGGGATCCTTCAAACACAGCTTTCTCAGAAGATCAAGGCAGCTCACATGCTGCAGTGTCCTCCCTCCAAGAACAGCTTGCCCAGGCAGTGGGATTTATGGTCTCCACTCTGGAGCCACCAGGAAGGAGATCCCAAATCAAGAGTGATGAGGTTAATCTTGTGTTATTTGTGTTTAAATATTCTATGCCAGACATCTTCAGGATAGTCTTACAATTCTGTGAAAAACAACATCAAGGCAGCTCACATGCTGCAGTGTCCTCCCTCCAAGAACAGCTTGCCCAGGCAGTGGGATTTATGGTCTCCACTCTGGAGCCACCAGGAAGGAGATCCCAAATCAAGAGTGATGAGGTTAATCTTGTGTTATTTGTGTTTAAATATT
The DNA here is from genome assembly GCA_013397555.1 of Urocynchramus pylzowi. Taxonomy (NCBI): domain Eukaryota; kingdom Metazoa; phylum Chordata; class Aves; order Passeriformes; family Fringillidae; genus Urocynchramus; species Urocynchramus pylzowi. The sequence goes on from VZRH01003218.1 coordinate 100,893, forward strand.
CTATGCCAGACATGTTCAGGATAATCTAATGATTCTGTGAAAAACAACAAGCAGAGGTGTTCGGGGAGAGCACCATAGGGGATTAGAGCATCCACACAAGAGGGAACTGAGTGGGAGCACCACTACTCAATACTATAAACACTGAAGAATTTTTTTTTTTCCCCAAAATTATGACATAAGGATGACTTACAGAAGAAAAAAAAACATTAGGTATCTTATTTGTAGTACCTCAGCCACTGTTCACATTCAGCAGGGGACACAGCTTTTGGTGCTGTCAGCAAAGCCTGACAAGTGTTATCAGAGAAACCAAAGGTAAAATCCTTCAGCTCTTCTCCCAGTTAAGTTGGCTCCCATTTAAACAAATTCCAGCTCCTTGTTTGGCAACATGAGTGCAACAAAAAGCAAGAACAGACAGCCCCCAGTTCTCTGCCCAATTCACCAGAAGCTGATGTGACTGAATTGCAGAGTTTTCCAAACAAGCCCTTTTTCCATGTCTGTTCCAAAGCAGAAACCAATACTCACAGGACAGAAGGTGTTCTCAGGAGCCTCCCACCACCAGGCTGATTGGGAAAGACATCCTCTAGGAAAAAATATATATGCCCAACAGCAATGCCTGGTATAGAAACAAAAGCCAAAAGGTGATTTTTCAGTAGTTCTCCTTTACAATTCTCAAATGGTTTACACTAGACTTTTTAGAAAAACAACATACATTGGTTCTTTCACAGAACATATGATGATACAGAAATACAAAACCTAAGGAAGAAAGCTAACAGCAGGTAAAAAGCTTAACTTATACTACAAGATGTTAATATTGGGGAAAGGTCTTGTCACTATTAAAAATACTGATGTTTTGGCTCTATTAGAGTTGATAAAATAGTAATATAAACTATTTTATTTCAGTAGACTGGTGCTATAGTCAGATGATGCATCAAGGTTGATTCCAGGCAATAAAAAGCTAAAACATCAAAAGCTCTTTCCATCCTTATCACAGCACAAAACATGCTACAATGGCTAGAAATCAGAAAAGCCTAAAAATATAAACATAAAATAATAAACATATCAGAAGAACTAACACCAAACATTAGGGCATTCAGCCCTTGGATTTGTCCCCATTTCCTGTTTCATGTAAAACACGAGGAGGAACAGATCCTCTGATTGTTGCCATTGCTCACCCAGGAGATCCACAATGATGGAGTTGCCCAAAAGCAGAGAGAAGCCCATCAACACCCAGGGTAGGAACGGGGCCTGGAAGATGAGGAGGCCGAAGAAGTTCATGCGGACGTAGGGATTCCTGCGGCTCCACACGTACACCAGCATGATGGTGAACGCCTGCCCCAGGAACACCAAGTTCACAAACAGCCCAAAAAGCTGCCATGCCTCGTTAAGGAAACACTTGTGAGGTCAGGAATTTCACAGCTTAAGTAGTAATCCTGTGTTTTCCACCCAGCTGGTAAATCCACTTTCCCAGGTGTAGGTACATCAAACTACTGTCCATCAAATCCAACAGCTGCAGCAGGATTTGGGGTACCTGCAGCATGAATAATCTCATTAAAGCAGAATTTAATTCTTTACAGGCAACCTGAGCATGATCCCACACCTGAACAGTCCCCTGATAACCTCATTTCCATGATCAAGCAGAAAAAAAACCAGCAACAATCCCAAAATATTCAATGCCACCCTAACAAACATCTGTACTCCTCGTGCAACAAACTATATTAAATCAACAGTAACAACGTGGTTTCAGCTCTCCTTCACACTTCTGTAGCTTTACTAAAGGAGCTTGGAATTAAAACAGAAAGGATACAGTCATTAAAAGTCCTCCAAAAAGGAACATAAATACAAAATCTGCTGTCCGACCCCGGAAAGAGCCCTCCTCGAGCATGCGGCAGTACCGGTATCTGAGGCCTCAGGTCAGGAAAACTCCATTGCAAGTGAGTTTAGAGACACATCCAAGCAGAAAATGATTCAATTCCACATCAGCTTAAAAGTGTTTCATGAATTTACTGCACCACTTGGCCCTTTCTGGGTACTTCAGCAGAGAGGGTGACCCAGGAGACAAAAGAGTTACATGGAATTTTCTCCTGCAACCAGGTCAGCACCAACCTGAAGGAGCAGGCTTGTACAAATTCTTAACACCAAAAAAGAAACTGTCAAAATTCTTGACCACTTAAAAAGGAGAGCCCCTTGAAGCCCATCCATGACAGCAGTGAAGTTGGCATTGCTGAATTCCCAGGAACTCAACCTGCCCTGTGTGCAGGTACATCAGCGTTCCTGCACCCTGGAGCTCTGCTTGCCAAGGGAACCAACAGAACTTGGTGAAGGATACAAAAAGATCATGTTAAATAAAAAATTAAAGCCAACTGGTCCAAAGAACAAGTAGTTTGTGATTAACCTCCATATCTGGAAATAAGACAAATACAAGGACTTTAAACATGACAGCTTATTTTTATTGTCTAAGTAGATAAACAAGTAATAATGAAACCAAAAATCTCCTTTACAGAAAATGAAACTAAAACCTATTTTAAGGCATAGTGGTCTGCACTCTTGCTACAGTAGCTTTTAAAAAGCGTATTTATAATACAAAAAGTACACTGTTTTGAGAAGACAAACCCTTAAAAAACTCTACAGCACACTTTAAAATCTCCAGTGCTTCAGAACAGACTTACTTGAAAGTGCTTAAATATTAACTCAGGGTTGAAATACAGCTGGAAGGGCGTGATAAGTTCTAATTGCTGAAAAAGAAGAAAATATTTTGAAAGGATCAATACAAGAAATAA
>VZRH01003219.1:43369-55914 GCA_013397555.1 Urocynchramus pylzowi
GGGGTGCTGCACTCCCAGTTTTGTGGGGCTGAGCTCAGAGGGGTGCTGCACTCCCAGTTTTGTAAAGCTGAGCCCAGGGGGGTGCTGCACTCCCAGTTTTGTAAAGCTGAGCTCAGGGGGGTGCTGCACTCCCAGTTTTGTAAAGCTGAGCTCAGGGGGGTGCTGCACTCACGGTTTTGTAGAGCTGAGCCCTCAGGCGGTAGGAGCTGTACTCCAGCTTCCTCTGCTCCTCCTCCCTCTTCCTCCTCACCTCGGGGAGCTGCTCGTACATCCTAAAGGAAGAGGAAAGGCAAAAACAGCGATTTGAAACTGGCTGACACTAAAAACCACAGCTGTTGTACACAAGGAGAAATATTCCAAAAGAAAAGCCCTATAAAATATGGTTTAGGTCTTGCTACTTCAGCTAAACTAGTAGCTAGCCTGTAAGTTCTTATGTGAAAAAAAATTATAATGAGAATGAGGTTTGCATAACAAGTTATTCTTGTAAAGAAAAAAGCATTAACAAAAGATCTGTCCTATGAGAATCTACAAAGAAAAAATGTAAACACCTGAAGAAAAAAAGTCTTAACACATACACACACACAAGCACCTTCTAACCAATAAACTGAGTGTTAAGAAGGTTACTAACCAATTGGAGTCAAACACAACACCTTTAAAAACTGTATAAATATAAGCTTTATGAATAAAAATTTAGATTTTCCTGCATGAAGAAACTGAGTCCTCTCTGTTTTACTGCAACACACACCCTCTGCTTTATGCCCACATCCCTAAGGGCTGCTGGCCAGGCACACCCCTGACAAATGTGTTTGCAGTTAGCTGGTGAGCCTGGGAATTCCTGCCCCTGGCATGCCCCTCCTGCCCCTGGCATGCCCCTCCTGCCCCTGGCATGCCTCTCCTGCCCCTGGCATGCCCCTTCTATGCCCCTCCTGCCCCTGGCATGCCTCTCCTGCCTCTGGCATGCCCCTTCTATGCTCCTCCTGCCCCTTCTATGCCTCTCCTGCCCCTGGCATGCCCCTCCTGCCTCAGTACCTCCCCAGAGCAGCACCTGTATCTCTGCACAGCCATGGTGACCCAGCTGGAGCTCAGTGTCCCCCCTGTCCCCAGCCCAGGACACCCTCCTGTCCCTCCAGCCACGGCAGGAGTTCAGCACAGGAATCACCTCACTGAAGCATTTTAGGCATTTCCAAAATCCCAGTGCTTGCAGTAGTGCTGCCCTGCTTTGTCTTCTCCTGTGCTGATGCTTCCCCAAGTTTTCCTTCAGTCCTGGTTTGGATTGGGTTGGAAGGACCTCAAAGCCCCCCCAGTGCCACCCCTGCCATGGGCAGGGACACCTTCCCCAGACACCCTAAGAATACTCTTAAATGCTAAAAAAAGCACCTGAAATAAAATTCCCTGAACTTTACCTTTTAGATCTTTGAAGCATTTCACGCTTGGGAATTGCTCTTCTTTTTTCTTTCATCAAGAAACCTGAACGGAAAATTTTGGGATAAGGGAAGGATGAACGAGTTTGTTACTGCAACAATCTGAGTCCTGGGTAAGTTTTATAGAAGTTTTTAGAAAAAACTCTTTATAAGATCTTACAGACAACACAGTTAGATAACTGTGATGGCTTTAGGAGGAACACATAGTAAATAGATACACCCCAAAGCATAACGTGGAGCTCATGAAACCAAAGAACTCAAAGCAGAGCCCTGAAGTACCTCGGTTGGACACCAGGTGATGTGCAGTCCTGCAGTCCTTTCTCCTCCCTGCAGGCTGCTGAGGTGGCAGCAGCTGGTGTCCCTGGGGTGGCAGCAGCTGGTGTCCCTGGGGTGGCAGCAGCTGGTCCCTCCGGGGTGGCAGCAGCTGGTGTCCCTGGGGTGGCAGCAGCTGGTCCCTCCGGGGTGGCAGCAGCTGGTGTCCCTGGGGTGGCAGCAGCTGGTGTCCCTGGGGCGTGTGGAGCCGCCTCCTCTGCTGGCGGAGCAGCCGCAGGTGCCGCAGGCGCTGCCCCGAGCGCGAGATGAAATCGGGGCGGTGCAGGGCCAGGGCCTCCTGGGGGGACACAAACAGACCCTGCCTGGCCAAGCTGGGGCTGGCAGCTGCAGGGCAGAGCCAGAACATCCACCAGGAGCCCCCAAGCATGGCAGAAATCCCAGCAGAATATTGGGTGTAATGTTAAACCCCTGTCCTCAACGCCGGGTGGGTGCTGAGGCCAGCAGCCTCCGAGCCTCTGGTTTAACCGTGTGAAATAAACTGGCCAGAAAGGAAAAACCCTAAATAATATCAAAGAGTAATAAAAACTCGTTTTGATCTCATACTGTGTACACATTTCTGCTTGGAAACAAGTGTGGTGGGACGTTCTGTCAGCTACATCCCTCTGGCATCCCTCTTAACCCCCGCAATGCCAGACCAAGTCAAATACTGGGGAAATAACCAAAGTATCCTGGGACAGCCGGATTGCCACGAGCACTGCGTGACGAGCCCCCAGTGCAGGCCCCAGCAGTGCCTGGGGCAGGGAGGCCTCACCTGCAGCGTGAGCTTGCCCAGGGGCTGCCCCAGCCCCCTGGCAGCCCCCGTGGGTGCCGGGGCTCCCTGGCCCAGGCCGGGCTGCTCCTCCCAGTTCTTCTCCCGCAGGGGCTCTCTCCAAGGCGCTGTGCTGCCCCAGGGCTCAAACCAGGCTGGCCCAGGGCCAGCACTGGCACTGCACTGGTTTTCTTTCCTCGATTCACATTCCAAGTCCCCTGCTGGTAGGAGCCACGGAGTCCCTGTTAAAAGAGCACAGAAGAGAAAGAAGATTTGAGGCAATTCCCGTGCCTGTTGTCCATCCCAACCCATGGTCCTTTATTCCTGCAGGAATCCCAGAGGCTGAGGGGACAACAGAGAGCTGGGAGGAGACACAGCCAGGAGAGGTGATGCCAGCTGACCCAAGGGGCATCCCAGATCACAGAGCTGAGGAAAGAGGAAGGGGAGCACTTGGAATGATGGTGCTTTGACTTCCCAAGTCACTTCAGGCACAATGGAGCTCTCCTGGGGATGGGAAAGTGGGCAGGGGCTCTCCAGGGTCCCTCCAGTGCCTGCAGGGGGTTCCAAGCAGGCTGCAGAGAGACTTGGGATAAGGAGAAATGGTCTGAAGCTGAAGGAGGGCAGGTTTACACCAGATATGGGGGAGGAATTGTTCCCTGGCAGGGTGGGCAGCCCTGGCACAGGTGCCCAGAGCAGCTGTGGCTGCCCTTGGATCCCTGGCAGTGCCCCAGGCCAGGCTGGACACTGGGGCTGGAGCAGGGGGACAGTGGGAGGTGTCCCTGCCATGGCAGGGTGGCACTAGGTGGGCTCTGAGGTCCCTCCCAACCCAACCCAACCATTCCAGGACTCCCCAAGTGGAGAATGAATTCCTTGTCTGGCTGTGCTCTGTGGCTTCTCCTTTCCCTAGCAGCCTGTCTCTACCCCAGTGCAGTGGTTTCCCCACTCTCACCCTCCCATCCTGCCCCACATCCTGGGGAAGGGAAGGGAAGGACCAGGGGGCTCAGGGGCAGCGTGGGTTGAGCCACAGCAGTGCCCAGGTTTGCAGCTAAACCCAGCCAGTGCCAACACTGCAGCAACCCCTCACTGCAGCTGCATTCCAGGGGAATTTCTGCAGGAAACACCTTGGGCAGGTTCAAGAGAATGCCTTCCCCAGGTGCCCCAATAGCAGCAAGTCTTTATCAGACGCCACTTTTGAAAAGCCCAGAATTGTTCATTTTCCAGGTTTCTCTCCGTGGAAGGAGCAGTTATTTACCAGCAATCACACATTTTTAAGGAGCCTTTCTGCTGGCCTAAGCCCTGTGGCTCTTCATCCATGTTCTGGAAGATCAAATGCTTTCCATCTCCCAAATGTTCAACGTGTCTCCAGGAATTCAGTTACTCACAGTTTACACACACAATGATGCGAATACATCAGCTGAGATTCTGAGCAGATATTCTGAATTTTCTAAATTAAACCCTTAGGAGAGAGAATGATCAGTCCCCACAACAACAACAGTGATGAGTAAGGGAAATATTTTTAAACATTTAATTGTGACGTTGTGAAGAGTGGCAGGAATTTAACAGAGACCAAAGAAATAAATGAAAATGTCAGGAGACTCCACCAGCAGCCAAAAAATGCAAGAGTTTGTGCTGTCTCTGGCCCCTGGACCCCTTCAGTGTTAGACCCTGATAAACCCTCGTTGGAGCTCCACGCCTGGGCCCCCCTGGGCCTTCACCCCCGAGCTGCTGCGTGTGTCAGACACGAGGTGAGGAATTAACCTAGGGTAGAAATCCATTTCAGATTTAGGTGAAGTGCTCTGCTCTGACTCGTTTATCTGTAGGGTCTGTTAACTTGCTGTGCTCGTAAAAGTGCCCCAAACAAGGCGAAAAGAATGTGAACTTCCCAGCTAGAAGAAAATAAGAGGGGCCCCTTAGACCTTCAAACAAGAAGCAAACAAAACTAAAGGAGATGGACGGACAGGCAGAGAGCTCTCTGCACGAGAATGGTCAGAACTAACTGTGGCACTCAATGCACGTGCAGCAGGTTAGGGGACAGCAGGGAACTTCGGGCTCTGAAGGGCACACACGGCGTTAGCACGGGCCCCTGTGCGCTGTGACACACTGCGCTGGGCAGCTTCAGCCAGCTGAAGGCTTGTCTGACCATGAATGAGTGTGTGTGAGTGTGTGAGAGTGTGAGAGTGTGAGAGTGTGAGAGTGTGAGAGTGTGAGAGTGTGAGAGTGTGAGAGTGTGAGAGTGTGAGAGTGTGAGAGTGTGAGAGTGTGAGAGTGTGAGAGTGTGAGAGTGTGAGAGTGTGAGAGTGTGAGAGTGTGAGAGTGTGAGAGTGTGTGTGAGTGTGAGTGTGTGGGTGAGTGTGTGGGTGACTGAGTGCTGCTGCCTCGTGCCACCCATCCCTTGGCACAGGATGCTCTCAGGGCAGGCTGTGCCCACCAGGCCACCACCATGGACCACAGCACAGCCTGCGTGTCCCCAGCCCTGTCCCTGAGTATCCCCAACCCTGCTTCTGGGTGTCCCTGGCTGTCCCCAGCCCTGTCCCTGGCTGTCCCCAGCCCTGTCCCTGGCTGTCCCCAGCCTTGTCCCGGGTGGCCCTAGGCCTGCTCTGGGTGTCCCCTGCCCTGTCCCACGTGTCCCCAGCCCTGCCCCAGGGGTCCCCAGCCCTGTACCTGGCTGTCCCCAGCCCTGCCCCGGGTGTCCCCAGCCCTGTCCCTGGCTGTCCCCAGCCCTGTCCCTGGCTGTCCCCAGCCCTGCCCCGGGTGTCCCCAGCCCTGCCCCCGGCGCTGACCTTGCTGGAAGTGCAGCCTGCTCCTCCTGCTGCGCGTGTCCGTCAGGCCCGGCTGTGCCCGGGGCTGCTGCCAGGCTGCCCCCTGCCCCTGCCCCGGGGGCTCCCGCCGCTGCTGGCTGCTCCTGGGCGTGGGGAAGGTCACCCCGACGTCACGGGTGTTCCTCTTGGTGGCACTGCTGACGATCTCCAGGTCTCCTGGAACGGAAACCGAGCAGGGAGGCCTCACTCCCGAGGGCAGGGCAGGGAACGGCCCCGCTCCAGCTCGGAGTGAAGAATGACGTGCTTCTCCCACCTGCCATACTCCAAACCTTTCATATTTATATTTTACACTCCCCCAAAACAAGGAGAGTTTCCAGTGGCTCGGGATTGTTACTGCTTGATAATCTGAGTGAAATTAAAACCAAATACCCCAAGCAAAATATACATTTATCTGGGGGTGGGAATTCAACTGGAATTAACTCTACCCTATGAAAATCCTTCCCTGATTCAATCTGCTTGCACACAAGCAGGAATAAATAAATAATTGCTGTATCTGATGAATAAACCAAGGCCATTACTCAATGTGATGATGGGGAGTTGGCGTGGAAATGAAAGCAATGAAGAAACTGCTAATTGCCACCAGAAAAAACCCAACTGCAGAACTGCACCAGGCCAGGAGCAGCTCGGGACTGAAATAGAATTTAACACCCCAAATATTCCCAGGAAGAACACGGAACACTGCAGTTGCCTTCTGAAATAGCATATGCCTACAAAACCCATTCTGGGAGGAACAGATGTCTCGGTGAAAAAACAATAGATAAAAAAAGGCAGCTCACCTTTGCCATGGAAATGGAACAGAAGCTGAGGTTAATAAACTTACAAGTGAGAAAATTGTTTTTTAAAGCGGCCCAAGAATGGCAAAGAAACAGTTTGTGTGCACTGAACACATCACCCTTCCCTGACAGCATCTGGAGTGAATTCAGAGGGTGCTGCCTGTACAGACCCATCCCCAGGGACACCCAGACTGTGGGGAATGGGCTCCAAAGGCAGGAGAGGCAGGAGGAGCCCGGGGAGCTCTGGAGCCCAGGCCTCACCTGCCTGTACAGACCCATCCCCAGGGACACCCAGACTGTGGGGAATGGGCTCCAAAGGCAGGAGGAGCCCAGGGAGCTCTGGAGCCCAGGGAGGTGTGGAGCCCAGGCCTCACCTGCCTGGATCCCCTTGCTCAGCATCCGTGTCCGTCGCTTGTGGCTGAGGGCAGAGCTGGGCCCCCAGGAACTGCTGCTGGCACAGGTGGAATCCGAGGAGAAGGGGATGGTGCTCTACAAAAACAGGCAAGAGAACAGAACTCCTGAAATTCCAGCCAGAATGAGCAGCAAACAGGATTTAAACACAAAAAAGTCATTGCTTTTCCCTTGTTGTACCTTGGTTCTGATGTTGTTAATGCTGACCCCAGGCTGATCTGTCCCACTGCTCTCACAAAACCCAGCCCTGGCTCCACCCTGTGCACTTCCAGCAGCCTGGTTTGGTACATTATTAAAAAGCACATTTTTCACATTATAAAAGCACATTATTCCTGTGGGAAGAGCTTGCTGGCATCAGAGTCAGGACAGCAGTGGGCATCCTCCAACCCCCCGGGGCTGTTCAGCTGAAGGGAGAGCTCAGAGCCCCTGGCAGGGCCTGGAGGGGCTCCAGGAGAGCTGCAGAGGGACTGGGGACAAGGGACAGAGGGACAGGAGCCAGGGAATGGCTCCCACTGCCAGGGGGCAGGGATGGGTGGGATATTGGGAATTGCTCCCTGGCAGGGCAGGGAGGCAAAACCCTTTTGAAGCAGGGGAAGCTCCCTCAGCCTGTGATCCTCACCACAGAGTCCTCCAGGTGGGAGAAATTAAACTCCATAAATCCAAGAAATAGGAGGGACAAGGGGAATCTCACACCTTCATTCACACTGAGCCAGGTGTGAAAGCTGCAGGGCTGGACACAGCTTGCAGACCACACCTTAATTTCAATTAATAAAGCCATTAAAAGCAGGAGTGCTGTCCAAGCCTTGGCTCTGGGCAGCACTGGGGCTTCATTAACACCAGTGACCTGGCAGCACCTCCAGGCTCCCAGCACACCCTGACAGTGCCCACAGCTCCCCTGAGCTCCAGCTCTAATTGCAGAACTGCAGTCAGGAACCTGGAGAAAATTAATTGGTGTCCTGTGAGTAACCCCCAACACCAGCCACCACGGAAATGCAGAGGCCTCCTTTTTATTCCCTTTTATTGCAGCTCTATCACCCCAAACAAAACTTCAATACTAGAAGGAGGCAATTTTGGCTCCTGTTAATCATAATAAACCTGTTTTTCTTTAATTTCCTGCAGCTATCCCAGCTCCAGGAGAGGCACTGCACAGATGCTCAGATAAGGATTCTCTTTCAGATAACAGAACATGCGAACATTTGATTGTGAATTGTGAATTTGAATTATGTGCTCGGCAAAAATGTGTCAAACCAGGGAGAAAAACCCCAAAATATGCCCTTCCCAGCACGTGCAGCACTGCACAGCAGCAGGCAGCCAGCTGGGCAGTGCCAGGGATGCTCCTGTGGGGCTGGGAGCGTTCCCTGCCCCGCAGCCTCCAGCTCTGGAGCGGGAACACGGAAAGCTGGAAGCAGAGCTGACAATGGCTGCCAGCAAGCTGAGCTCCAACTGCAGCATTCCCACAAGGACTGGGGCAGGGATCTCTCTGGGAGCTGGGCTCCTGCTTGGAATGAAGATCTGCCTCGGAACCAGACATCTGCACTGAAAATACAAATAAATCCTGGCTTTTCCTCAGCTAAACGGCCCACAAGTGACCAAAACTGGAATTTTAAATTAAATTTGCTATTTTGCCATCTATCTTCTCTCTCTCCTTATTTGAGGGGGTCTTGTGTGTCTTCAAATAGATTTTTTTTAAAGAGTATTTCACCAGCAGATAAAAAATGTGAGTTTCTAAAGCCATGGGGGTTCAATGAGCCTTTAAAGGGTTTAGTCCCCATAGCACGAGTTCCATTTGTCATCTCACAGCTGATTTAACAGGTAAAAAAAAACAGATTTGGGTTTAAGGTTAAATAGACCCTGAAAAATTAATCTTGTGAATGGAATGTGGAATAAAATCATCTTCTAAATTCTACACCTGTGCCAGAAATGTTAGATCCTAATGCTGGTGTTCTGGTAAATAGTCCTAACATTGTAAAGTTCAGGACAGTTTTATTTTACCTTCAAATGAATGTTATAAATAAAAATATTAAATCAAATATTTTTAAGCCATTCTTCATCTTCAAGAAGATTGCTTCTCCCCCAGATTTATTTAGCTATTTACATTACTTTTCATTATTTCATAATTCACTGGCTTATTTGACAAACAAACTTGGAGTTGTTTCTATAAAATAAAATACCTAACTTCAATTAAATCTGGTAGTAATGATACCAGTTCCACTTTCATCTGGAAATACAAAAAAATTAAAGAAGTAATTCAATATTCCTCACTTGTTCTTTACTTTTCAGCATTCCTGTGTATCACAGAACCCCCAAACTCTGTAATTCCTTACTAAAATCACCAAATCCAGGCTGAGTCCCTCTTTAAGAACGTTTCCATTTCTCCTGCCAAGGCCAACAGCCAACTTCACCTGAAGGAATTATTCCCTCCCTTTTCAAACAGCTGCACTGCTGAGTTCTCACCCGGAATTCTCAGCTCTTTAAAGAAAAAAAGTCCACAACCAGCCAGACAAAACAATTTACAGATTTTCACAAGACCAAGTGCAGGGAAATCCCAATAATTGTATGGATCCTTGCCCAGGGATGTCCTGGCTGGAATCTGCATCAGATTTACAAGCTCACCTTGGGCACTGCCCAGGCCAGAGCTGCAGGTGTGGGGGCAGCAGGATCTGTTCCCAAGGGAATAAGGACCAGGAAGGCAAGCCCAGGTGGTTTGCCAGCCTCAGCTGGGTGCCCCGGCTCCTGCAGCTGGGGCTGCCCCAGGGAGGGCAGCAGCCTCCCCTACAAACCAGTGATTCCCAGGGGTCCCCAGAGCCAGCAGCAGTGGGAATTCCCAGGGGATGGGGCAGGGCAGGGCTCAGGGAGCTCTTACCTGGCTCTGCTGTCCCGTCCCCAGGCTCCGAGCAGCGTCCTGGGGACATCCCCCAGCCCCTGCGCTCTCCTGGTGCCACCTCTCGCAGCGGCTCTTCTGCTGGCTGATGGCACCGTAGAGCCGGGCCAGCCCTGGGGACAGCCCTGGGGACAGCTCCGGGGACAGCCCTGGGGACAGCCCCGGGGACAGCCCCGGGGACAGCCCCGGGGACAGCCCTGGGGACAGCCCCGGGGCTGGGCTCGCGGTGCCGGTGTCTGAGGCCAGCCTGTGCTGCCCGAAGGCCCGGAGCAGCCTGGCTGTGTCGATGGTGGACAGGGACAGGGACAGGGAGCTGCTGTCCCCGGAGGCAGGGCAGGTGTCCAGCCCCGCGTCCCACGCCGAGGCGCTGCAGCTGCTGGGCTCTCCGCTCAGCCTCGTCTCCGAGGAGCTGTCGCTCGGGGTTCCCAGGTGCTGCTGCTCCTGCAGGACCCTGCTCAGCTGCTGGCTCACCTTCCGGCCCGGCCGGGCCGCCCTGAGCCGCGCCAGGCCGCTGCTGCCGCGGCTCACACGCGGCCTGCGCTCCGCTGGCGCTGCCCTGGGCTCCGCGCTGCTCCCACACCTGGCTTTTCCCGCCAGCCCAACGCCTGCCTCTTCCCTTCCCTGCATTTCCTCCTCAGGGACCTTCTCCCCAGCTGGTGCCAGGGTGTGCCTGATGGGATTCTGCAGCAGCCTGGCCAGCCGATCCAGGCGCTCCACGAGGGACAGCTGGCCGTTCCTCCCGGGCTGCTGCTGCTGCTGCTGCTGCGTGCCCTGGCGCTCCAGGAACCTCACCCACAGCTCGCCCAGGCTGGCCCTGCCGTGCCCTCTCTGCCCTGGTGCCTGCCCCACGCTCTCATCCAGCTGAGCTGCGTGGCCCCGTGGCCCAGGACCCCCGGCAGCAGCTCCGTGGTGCAGCTCCGTGCCAGCGGCCCCGCTGCCGCTCGGCTCCTCGCTCCTGCTGTCATCGGCCTCGGCAGGGAGGGCAAGGAACCCCCCTGTGCCCAGGGGGGCAGCCCCCGCGGCGGGGGCAGCGTGCCCAGCTCCAGCCCTGGCCCTGGGCAGCTCCCCGGGGCGCTGGCAGCAGCTCTGCCGGGCGGGCATGGCGCGGGGCAGCTCAGCGACGCCACGGCGGGGCTCTACACGCTGGCAACCATCTGGGGGCTCTGAAAGACAGAAAACACTTCTAAGTTTTGTTGCCCTGCTTGAAGTGGAGGATTTTCATCCTAAAACTCCCAAAACACCACAAAGGATTACAAGCAGGATCACCGAGCTCATTCCCAAACGCAGCGAACTTGGAGACGAAATCTGAGCATTATTAAAATCACATAAACAAGTATTTTCTATCATTTCCAACATGGAATCCAAGAGAATATTCCATCCAGGTGAATCTGGGGAGGAATTCACTCCACCAATTCCACCTCAGGGAACTGCCCTGACCCACCCTGAACTGAGCCTTTGTTTAGTCATGGAAGGGACCCCAAAGCCCACCCAGTGCCAGGGGCAGGGACACCCCCCACTATCCCAGGGCTCTCCAGACCCCATCCAGCCCGGCCCTGGACACTCCCAGGGATGGGGATGCCCTGGCCACCCACGACACACACACAGCCTGAGCCAGGACCGCTCTCCAAAACAGCTCTAAAGTAAGTTTTATTATCATGTAAAAACTATCCGGTTTTAAAATGTGCTTTGTGCTTTTTGTAGAAAGGACTGGGTGGCTGGATCCCCTCCCCTCCCAGCACAGGGGCTCTGCTGGAACACAGAGATCACAGATGCTGCAGCCAGGCCCAGCCTCACTAACTCTGGAAGTGCAGGAATTTTTCTTTCCATACAAGGGCAATGTTTATAAACTTGTGTAAGAGGCTTCCTCCACATCCTCCTGACAAATGAGATCAGGCTTGGGAATGCCAGGCAGAACTTTGCTATTCCTGGATTTTTAGAAAGTTACCAAGAAATGGAAGAAATGTAAACAGGCAAAAAATAAAAATAAGTTTGTATAGAGAAACTTTTTTAAAAAAAATACATAACTTGCATAATTTTAAGCTCTAGACAAGCTCTGTGGGTAGAGGTAATCTTTTATTAGATCATCTAAAAATACAGTTGAAGAAGTCAGGGAAGATTTAAGACATGCAAGTCTTTCTTCTGAAAGCTTCTTTAAAGTTCCAGCTGCACTGGCTGCCTTCACAAAAGATTCTTTCTCCTTACAGTTCTTTTCTTACCTGGGCCTTTAGACCATCACAGCAATAAAAAAAATTTAGGAGATAATTTTATATTAACACTTTTGTTCCCCTCTCATTTTTATCCAGGTTATTGATGTTGCAGCCTTACATAATCACTGAAATTTTCCTGTGCAAATAAAAATTGTCTTCTGGAAACACCAAAATCTCTCCATTCTGAGAGGAGAAGCTTCAAAGAAAGAAACCCCACCTCAAGTGAAAAATGAAAATAATCAGATGGAAACCCTATCAACAAAATAATAAATAATCAGATGGAAACCCTATCAAATTGTCCTGTCCACATCAGGACAACTTCCTGACAGGAACCACAGGCCAGCAGCTCTGCAGGAGAGATGCAGCCACCTGTGCAGGGTGGAACCCAGCAGTGCATCACCTCTGTGCAGGGTGAATACCCAGCAGTGCATCACCTCTGTGCAGGGTGAATACCCAGCAGTGCATCACCTCTGTGCAGGGTGAATACCCAGCAGTGCATCACCTCTGTGCAGGGCAGAAACCCAGCAGTGCATCACCTCTGTGCAGGGTGAATACCCAGCAGTGCATCACCTCTGTGCAGGGTGGAACCCAGCAGTGCATCACCACTCCCAGTCAGTGTTTGTGCTGCACAAAGTGTCCATGAGGACCACTGCAGCTGCTGCCAGCAGAGCCCGTGTGGCACCAGGGCTGGGCTCAGCCTGACTCCCCTGGGGCAGCATCTCACCAAGCAGAGCCTGGATGCAAAGCCTGACCTTCCTCCCAGGCAGCTCCTCCAGCCAGGCAGGGACAGGGACAGGGCAGGGACAGGGGCAGGGACAGGGACAGGGGCACACGGAGCTGCAGCTCAGGGACACACAGGGCACAGAGGAAGCTGATGTGACATCACAGGACAGCGGAGTGTCCCTGGGCAGGGCCAGCCCCAGCCCAGCTCACACAATCCCTGGGTTGGGAG
>VZRH01003220.1:4282-14657 GCA_013397555.1 Urocynchramus pylzowi
GTGTCCCCGGCCCGTGGCGCGGTGCGGCCGCGCCTCTGCCGCCGGGCACAACCGGGGCCACGGCTGCCATTCTTCTCAGTCACCGCCCTGCCCTCCTTCTGCCGCCACGGCCCCGCTCCCGGCCCTGATTGTTGGCACTCCTCAGTCTCCTTCACCCTTCCGCTCTATTTCCAGCCACCGCCTCGCTCGGTCCCGGCTCGCGCCTTTCCCATGCCCGGCAGCCACGGAGGCCGCGATGTCCCTGCCCCCCAGCAGGGGACAGCGAGGGACAGCGGGGGACAGCAGTCCGGGCGCTGTGCCGGGGGGCGGCAGCAGCACCGCACAGCTCCGCCGGGGGCTGCCACAGGGAGGGGCGGAGAGACAACGGAGCGAGAAGGTGGGATCGAGCCCTTTCTATTTCCTTCACCCTGATCATCTTTTCTTATCTTTTCAGGCACTTGGTTGTTTCAGTCATAGAAAAAACCGTTGTGTCATTACTTTCAAACCCTACGGATCTCTATTCAGAGTTTCTTACATTCCTGTATATAATATAGTAGATAGGGTTTATTTTGAAATGAATTTATATATAAATTAGTATTACTTGTCAATATATGAAAAATGAAAAACTTGTCAGGTTTTAGTATTCTACACACACGCCGTCCCTGTGAATTTTCTGGCAGTTTTGGGTCCCTCTGGGGGAGGGCACCCAGCATGATCCCCCCTCATTCCCCACCCATGCTCCTCCACAGCATCCTGGCTCTCCAGGGATACTGGGGTGCCCCACATGACATCAGAGCCCCCGAGTCCCCACCCCTAAAGAAGGGTCAGCCAGAACGAGCCAAACTGCCCTGGACAGCAGCAGGTTGCTGTAACGATTTACATGTGTGCATGCCCCCAAAAGGGCCCTCTCTGAGGGAGCAGTAAAGGGCTCAGCCCTCAGAAGGGTGAAGTTCCTCCCCAGCTCCGCTGTCACGGGCTGCTGGCTGCCCCACCTGAGCGGGCACGGAAAGCCTGGACTGCCTCGGTTCCAATCAATCCAAACTCAGTCCCTGTGCTCTGAAGGGGCAGAGAAGTTTCCCCACTATGGACAACAGGTTGATCTCCACTCAAGATCAATGCATCACCTGCTCCTGGCTGTGTTCCTTGCCTGTCATACAGCATTTTCATTGGTCATGAACAAATGCATTTCAAGAGATTTAACTATTAATAAATGATCAAGTATTGTTGTTTTGAAGAACAACCAAGAAAATACCATGGACAGGAGACAATTCCATTTGAACAGTCTCTGAATTTCCAGTATTTGAATGGAAAAGTAATAGGATAAGTGCAGGAGTATATAGCCATTACCAATAGAATCAGTAAGTTTGCAGTATTGATTTTGGTATTTCATGGAAAAAACCCATTCAAAAGCCCAAGGTTTCTCATCCTTACCTTCTTTCCCTAACAATTTCAGAACAAAATAGCTCAGCTGGGTCACTTTCCCTTCATTTCCACCTGTGTCCACAGCCCGGGCAGGAGCTGGGGGAGCAGCAGATCCCTTTGCGAGCTCGCTGTGCTCAGCTGTTTAAATCAGGCCAGCCCCTCTGCCGGCCCACACAGGGCAGCTTTGGCCTCCCCTGCCCCAGCAGCGACTCCTCCCCTGGCCTGTGAAGCTGCACCTCCCGCAGCCAGAAGGACCCACCCAGTGCCCTGCTGGGAAGGCCGAGATGGTGGAGAAGGATGGCGGTGTCAGTCCTTGAGGTTAAAAATAAGAAAAACAACGTGAGGAAATGACAAAAAGTCCGATTTGACTTAGGCTCCTTCAGGTGGCATTTCATGGTTCTGCAGTCTGTACTTCCTCTGAGTTAAAAAATAATCCCCTCACAGGACTGGTAACTTCTCCATTAAATAAGCCTCTTCTGTTATTTTTAGGGATTTATTACATCCAGTTTTAGTTCCTGTAACCTTCCCAAAAAAAAAAAAAAAAAAAAAAAAAAAAAAGAAAAAAAAAAAAGGTAATAAATAAGAGAGACCAACTCAACTATAACCTTGCTTTTCAGTATTTCCTAACATGGAGCACCTTGCACTGGAGAAGAAAGAATAGCTTGTTTCTACACATCCAAATTCCTTCACGTTTCCTGGAATTATGAGAAGTGTTGTGTACAGCACAATGAATAAAATGGTCTAATTTTCAGAAGACACAATTGCACAAGGACAGACAGCAGAACTGTCTCCAGAGACAACTTGGGCACACATTTCCCTTTTCGCACTCTGAGCTTTCTTTTGTGTCACACCTGAAATTCTCAGTTTTGTAGTACTCCCCTCTCCTGTCAGTGCTGCTGTCACATGGAAAGAGAGGAATTTTCTTCAGCACTGGATGTCAGCCTTAACACCACAAGAAGTGGTTCAGCAGGCAAGAAACCTGCCTGCTGCTCCCACGACAGCTGAGGCCAAGGATGCCAACTCTGAGAGAGCTGCCACGTCCTTCCTTTGCTCAGAGCTTGCAGTGGGACAAGCAGCACAAAACCCAGCGGATCAGAGCCAGCTATACACAAACTATGGTCGAATTTTAATTAGATTAAATTATAATTCAGAATTGTTCTGTGCAACACTCACTCTTTACAAAATGAGATCCGTGCCAGGGCTCTCAGGTACACGGCAAACTGACACCACGGGCCCATCTCCGTAAGGACAAGGCACCTTTGCAGGCAGCTGCCTCGTGTGACAGCGCTCCCAGCAGGCTGGGGACACCCCCCTGTCCCTCTCAGCCCTCCCTGCCCTGGCTGGGCTGCAGAGTGTCCCCCACAGCCTCGTCAGGCTGGGACAAACCCACGGAACACGTGCGTTCAACACCGGCTGATCTCCTGCGCCACTTCAGACCGAACCGGTCTGATGAATTTCAATCTTAAATTAGGTTCTCTACATTCTTTCTCTGCCCTTTCTCTACAAACCTTTTCCTTCAATTTTCTCTTCCAGCCTCCTAGTTCTGTCTAAAACAATGCATTTAAATGATAATACAGATAAAATATCAAGTTCAGATAAAGGCACTGAAATCAGCAGTTCTGATGTTACAACCTTCTTATAGATAACTAAGAACTGTCCTGGAACAGGGAAAGAGTAGAAACCACGTAGACTTTCAATGCAATACTCTAAAACCAGCAAGAGATTTAGTCTTGTACATTAAATGTTTAAAAATCACATGCATAATTATAGAATACTTTATAGTTAAAAAAAAAAAAACCGAAACAAACATTTCAAAACCCATCCCTGACAGTTTACCTGCAACTGCTATAAAATATCTACTTTATATCTATCTATATGTGTGTGTGTATATGATTTTCTGTAACCTTCTTACAGGCATTTTAAATCTGCTTTGCTTCACAGGTGCTTTCCTGCCAAAGGCATTCCCATCTTTTTTGATCCTAAATAAAGCTTTGGAAAGCTGGCTTTCATGAGAACTGAGTCATATTTTGATTATTCTTAACTTGGAGTTTCCCTTGAAACCAAAATCAATGGGTAAACCTAACATGGCCTTGAAGGGCCATAAGATCCCAGATATCCAATCCTCAATTCCCTCAGGATTTGTTTATTGAAGCTTTTCAGGGTTAATTTAGCAAACTTAAGGTTTTGGTGATTTCATGATAAAAAACCCCAAAAAATCTGTGAAAATGAAACTTAACTAAAACTGGCTAAAAGTGGTCCCTGCTGCTGACTAATTAAAACAGCTCATTTAAAAGGAGGCACAAATACTCACAAACTCACAAACCCATCTTGCCAAGATCAGAGTTCTCTGCCCACCAAGGTTGTCCCAGAAACCACCAGGGACATTTCTCCCACTCTCCAGCAGAGACCTCTTCCCTCCACATCCAGGGAGCTGCAGCCACTCAGGGAGCACCAACTCAGTCCTGGGCTAGGAACAAGAGAGGGACAAGGAATATTTTAAAGACATTCCAACCTCAGCAGTGTCCAGACCTGGGAGTAAGCAATTCCCACACCACTCTTGGAATTTTCTTCCTTGTCCCTTCCAGCTTTGGAAGGTTTCTTTGGGAGCCTGACTTACTTGTGCAGTTCAGAAGCTGAAGCATTCCCTTGGGAACATGAAGCTTCCCTCATGCATTTCATTTCTTTATCCCAAATATTGTCCCCAGTTATCCACAATCTAGAAAGAAAATAAGGAGGACCAATTAATTCTGACATAAGGAATGTTGATTATCCCAACACACTTCCAGGTGAAAAAACATTTCTGCCACTCTAACAAATCCACTTTACATTGTCTCAATTAAATATTAATAATTTAAATATTGTATTAAGAATCTTAGGGACATAACACTTGGAATTCTCAAAAATGGCTCAGCTTTGCTCTTTGAAGGACTTTCACACCCAGGGAATTGAGTGGTCCCAGATATAAACAACACACTTGATACAAATCTGATATAAATTTAATATTGTTTTTCCAAAAGCTAAAAAAGCTTTTCCAAAAGCTGTGTAGTCAAGACTGGAAATCCTTGCTGAGGATTTTCTGTATGACATCTGGATTTACCCTGGGGAAAACTGCTCCGAGGACTTGGCTTTAAAGAGGTTGCACTTTAAAGTGCAACCTGTAAAGATGTTACAGACACAGAATTTCTTTGCAATTTGATTTTTCCTGCACCTGCAAACACATTAAAAGAAGTGTAGAGTCCTGAGGCTCAATTATTCCCATTCTCCTCATATCCCTTTTCTCAGCTCCATTTGGGATTGGGCCTCCTCTGAAGGTCTGGAAAGGAATTTGGGAATCTCCTTAATTGTTTTGGTCTCCAGTTTTTCCTCTGAGGTGGCCCAAAAGGCAAAGAAAAAAAAGCCCAGAACAGCACAAAATGATGTGCCAAGATCCCAAGATGTAGCTCCTCTCACCAAACCTTGGGAGAATCCATGGTGGTTCTAACACTGCTCCAATCCCACCTTGAGCTGAGCTTCCAAGGTGCTCTGCCTAATCCACATCCAAGACTGGATAGCCCAAAGCTTGCAGGAAATGAGGAGGCAAAGTGAAGGGGAGAGGGGAAAAAATGAAGTTTTGTGGTTTTCCTCTGTGCACAACAGGATTGAAGGGTGGGATGGAGAGGTTTTATGGAAAAGAAGTACCAAAGGCTGCTTAATTCCCAGCAATTAGTGCTGCTGAGGTTGAATACAGGAGGACAAATCCACTGGGCTTAAACAGGAGTGGCTCACACGATGGATTTTGACACAGGCTTGCAAAGCTGGAGCCTTCTTTCTTCTCCGAGGCTCTCCCAGAAATTCTCCATGTCTAAACATACTCCTGGTCTCCCCACGGGGGAGGAGGAACTTGGATATCCCAGGTTACTCATTAGGTTAAAACAATAAAGTTATGCAAAGTGTTTTTCCCAAGGAAATGACATATTCTCTGAAACTGGGATAACCTATCCCATGGCATTCCCCAGGAAGAGTGACAGTTGGATATGGTCTCCCATAAAAGCTTCCATATGGGCTCACCTTTTTCTTGGAGCTTGCCTGAATTCCTCAGCAATGCCAGGGAATGTGGCCATTTGATGGTTTTGGCAGATTTGGCTCATTTGCCTTTTAGGCTTTGTTTCCTTGTCTCATCTTTCCCACTGGATTGTGGTCTTCAAGGAATATGTCAATCTAATTTGATTCCCATTCTTTTGGACAATTTTTGCACAATTCCTATACAAAATGAGTCCTCCTAATAGGATGATTTTCCCTACCATTCCCCAGCAGTTTTATCTGCCAGTCAATTCCCTACATTACTTGGGGTCTTCCCAGATTTCTGAGCTTCAAAAGACAGGAGATTGACTTGCCTTAGGAAGTAAACACTCCTGAGTAATTGTCTGATAACATCTCCATGTTTGACAGCTGATCCTTGTGCTGTCCTTCAGACAATTCCAAGGCTCACTCTTCCCATCTGGGAACAGTCCCCAGTCTGGATCTTCCCATGAAGTTTCCCTGCTGGGATCCTGCTCAGGAATCCATGGGGTACAAATTTAGCAGTTAATTCTTCTCACCGCTGCCTAGTTCTATTGCCAAAGGATTTGGTGTCTGACTTACCCAGCTGGAGTCTGGTTCCAACTCTGTTCTTCCTGCTCCTGCTGCCTTCCATTTCCCAGGAGTTCCACCAACAGAGTGACTGTTGTCCACCTCCTCCAGCATTCCCTCTGTTGGGTTTGGTTGCTGGAAGAATATCAAAACCTGGGTCTCCAGGGCTTTACTATCAGGAATTACATCCCTGGATTTGTTCAGTTCCAAATATTATCTCTTCCCAACAAGGCACTGAGCATCTAAGGAATATAGAAATGGATGTGCTAACCACTGGTTACCCCTCTGGAATGTCAGAGCTTGGAAAGAAGGGCAGCTGGGGCTTTTCCTGGTGGTACCTGTGAGGTGTATTTTACCAAAGAGCCCCTTCCCACGTCTTCCCCTGTATCCAGCAAAAATCCACCTGTTCATTCCCCAGCTGCTTCCTCCCTCTTTTCCTTTATCCAACAGAATTTTAACAGGTGAATATTCCCCTCTGGAATAGCACCTTTCATTCCAGATCTAGTAACAAATGAATCGTTTCCTTTGACCTTCTTTATTAGGATTTCACCAAGAGCTGGTGGATGGAAAATGATCCTCTCCTGGCCCCTGCTGGATGCCTGGATTAGTGCTCCTTGACAGAGCCTATCAAGTAGCAGTAACCATCACTTATGAAGTGATATCAGTCCTAAAAAGGTAAAAAAAAGGCGAGCTTAGTGGCATGATGATGAACACCCCCAATCTTCATTCATTTTTGTATTCAAGTAATGTCTGCCACTGGTGGGGCTAATTGCTGTCATTGACAGCATATCTCTGACTGATCCAAGACCAATCAGAATTTCACCTGGTACTCACACAGAAGTTCTTAACATGGAAAGAGCCTTTGTGCCAAGAGACAGAGATGTGGATAAGGAATAATTATGCATTTCCATTTTATTTTTTCCTGAGACTGATTCAGGAATCTGATCCACTGCAATTCTTGAGCTGCTTATAAAAACACCCTGGAAGATGTACATTCAGCATGGAAAAGCATATAGGTGATAGAAATTCAGGACAACCATCTGCTGAGGGGCAGAGTTTCTAACAATGCAGCAGATCACCAGGAGGATTCAGTGTCTGTGGTGAACATACTAAGTGTGGATGCCACCAGATTTTCACTGGAACACAGAAACCACTCCAAATCCAAAGGAGCCAAAGGGCACGGAGGATGAGGCCACTACTTGAAGGCAAGTGAGAGTTAGAAGAGGTTTCCTTTTATCCCAACAGACTCTGTAACCTTGTCATTGCAATGGCACATACACAGACTAATGAAAAATCAGATGGCCCTGACCCATGTTTTGCTGTTCTTGGAAAGCCTGCTCATAAATCTCTTGGAATGGGTACAAATAAAGATAAAAATAGTCCATCAGCAAATGTTACTTGGGTCAATATGAAAAAGACTAAATATGAAGAGACTCCATCTTCCAAAAAGACATTTTTATAAAGCAATAAACCAGTCTGTCAATCGAAATGAGCTTTTCTACAAGAGAAGGGTAGGACAACAAGAGAAGGAAAAGTGCTGTCACAAATATGTTTTGGCCAAGATGAATTTTACAAATAGTTTAAGCAAAGATATACCAATTTATGCAAATAATGAGGTTTCACTCACAGTGGTCTCATGGAAGACCATGAGGTCAGGAAAGACTCAATAAAGTTTGTATTGTGGTGAAAACTCATTACTAGGGATGGGGTTTCAGACTCCTGTATGAAAAACTTACATGAAATAGCAGACAAGCTCTTGAGTAATTCAGATTTTGTTTCTTCAGCAAAGCAAACTCTGTTCCCCCCAGGCAATTGTAAGGCTGTAGAAAACTGTACAAGCAATGATGCATGCTTGATAGAGCAAAAACCTGAAGGAGATAACACCTAACAGATGTGTCTGTGAAAACAGGTTCAAGAACTGATGCAAAGGCTGAGAACTGAGGTCTGCAGCAATAAGGACTGAAATGTTGCCAAAAGAAAAAAATGTTCAGATGCAGTGGTAACTACATTATTAATCAAGGGTTTGAACACCAAAAGCAATGCATCCAGTACTCAAAATCACAAGCAAGAAGGGAACTGAAAAAAGGTCACCAAAGAATGTGCCCTGGAATTTAGAAATTTGGGATGTAGCCATATTGTTACCAGATTTGTGGGCTTAATTGTGACTGCATTATTATTCATAGATTGTCAACTAATCTAGCAGAAGAATACCAGCGAGGAAGGAGCAGAAAGTGGCAATGCTGGCAAAGCAGGTCCCACTGCCTTTGGGTTGTCTTATCAGGGGTCCCATGATAGCACTTTCCAAACATTTTCCAAAAGATGTCAACATCCACCAAAAAAAATCCATGCAAATCAGAACATGAAAGGCAGAAGCCCAAAAATGGCATGTCCAGTGCTGCATTAATGCTAATGTGGAAGTTAATAAAAATAGAAGAGGTTTTTTTCTTTGCAAAGTAGAAGGTCTGGAAATTCAGTTACTGATGAAACAAACCAAAATGCTGGCAAAAACCCACTAGGGGACATATTGGGTTATCTGAGTAATCCTGTGAAGAATCATAGAATATCCTGAGTTGGAAGGGACCCATCAGGATCATCGAGTCCAACACCTGGCCTTGCACAGACACTCCAACAACCCCACCCTGTGCCTGAGAGCATTGTCCAAATGCTCCTTGAGCTCTCATAACCTTATGGCTGTGGCCATTTCACTGGGAAGCCTGTTCCAGTGCCCTTTTCCTAATATCCCCCCTAACTAACAGGAATAAAGAAAAATCCATCACTTTAGCTCAGCACAAAGGTGGTGGAAAATTATTTTATATGGTGTATCCCCAAAAATTCACTGGGTCTATTTTTAAAGTTAATAAATATATTTGCTTTTAGCATTTATTGCAATAATTAAGATGTTTACATTCAGAAATGTTTTTGAAACATTCCAACAGCAGTGCCATGTAACAAAGAAATATTTACATTATAAATATGATGAGTTGTTCATAAACATTTTTACCCATGTTGCTGACTTGCTATGTGTTCCAAGTACCCAACTCATTGATTCATAGAATCACAATGATTGCTCTTTGCCAGAAATACTGAAAAAAATTAATTTAGAAGACATGATAGAGGTCTACAGGATGTGATTTTTTTTTTGAATGAAGAAACATACCTACAGGCTACAAGATTCCATATGAATAGACATAAAATGCTGTCTGCTTGTGCAAGAGATCTTTAAATATTAAAGCAAGAAGGGCATTTATTTAGAAATGTACTAGAAAGCATAACTAAAATAGCAGAGGTAAAGTAAATACCAGTAAGTAATTGTTCCCCTTCATTAATATTTATATCTGTGTACTTTGTAGCTGATCCTGGCCAGTCATCTGTGTTGTTTTATGAACATTTGCACAGCCAGGAGACAAACATTAAGGTTAGAAAGAAGGCCAGTGAATTGAGATCTCACCTTTCTGTTCCTTACAGCCTACTGAATGTGTATTTGCCCCAGTTTGAGCATGTTTCCAATAGCTTTCAATCTGGAATGACTCCACTCTCACAGGGAAGAATCTTTTCCTCATACCCAATCTAAACCTGCTCTCTGTCAGTGTGAAGCCCCTTGTCCTGTCACTCCAGGCCCTTGTCCAGAGTCTCTCTCCATCTTTCCTGTGGGCTCCCTTCAGGCACTGCAAGGCCACAATGAGGTCACCCTGGAGCCTTCTCTTCCCCAGGCTGAACAATCCCAATTCCCTCAGCCTTTGCTCCCAGCAGAGCTGCTCCATTCTTCTGATCATATTGGCACAAGTTTCCCAGAGGAGCTGTGGCTGCCCCATCCCTGGAGGTGTCCAAGGCCAGGCTGAATGGGGCTCTGAGTAAGATGGATAGTAGAAGGTGTCCCTGCCCATGGCACAAGATGATTTTTTAGGTCCCTTCCAAGCCAGGTCATTCTATGATACTATGGCTCTGTTGTGTTCAGTGAACAAACTGACCCTCTGCACCCTAAAGGGCTCCATGACAGACCTGAGACCACAGAGGGGGGACAGGAGACTTGAGAAGCCTGGGCTGTATCCTCCTTGATGGCTCAGCTCCCTGCATGGGCAGATTTTTCCAGTCCTGTATTTCTCAGCAGGAGCAGGAAGATGGCATGGCTTGTGCCAGCAGTTGTGCCATATCTTCCACCACAGACGGTCCTCAGAGAGGATCATGCACAATGAATTCAGTGACTTTGTCCAACACAGCTTCTCTGTGCTTTATCTAGTGAAGCCCAACTTCAAACCCTTTCAATTACAGTTTGTAAAATATAGGAGTAGCAAAAAAAAAAAAAAAAAAAAAAAAAAAAATCAAAAAAAAAAATTCCCTCCCCGAAACAGAAAAAGTTCAGAGGAAA
>VZRH01003220.1:15947-40146 GCA_013397555.1 Urocynchramus pylzowi
CGGATAACAAAATTCCTCTCCGGAACAGGAAAAGTTTCATGGAGAAAAACACTCTGCATTGGAGGACCACACAGATCATCCTCATTTGCCAGAGTATAGCAAGTGCCTTCAGTTTAGTTCATGATGTAGCTAAAACAGGGAGATCTAATTAAAGCTCTGTTTGGATGGAGAAACAGTATCAAGAGCAGGGACAAGGGGAAGGATTGCTTTGCTCCGTGGCTGTCATCTCAACAGAACCAGGAGACACACTTCCCAGGCTGTAGGTCAGTTCCTTTGGAAACATCACTTCTGTTTCCTGCCACGTGGACAGGTAAGAGCTGTCAGGAGTCCACGGGAACATCCAGCTGGAGTGGTTGGGAAAGGACACAATGACCACAAAGTGAGTATTGGAGGCAGAGGGAACCAAGCTTATTTTAATATCTGGAAATGGACATTGAACTCTCCTGCACATTCACTGTGGGAGTCCAGAGATCTCCCACGAGCAAACACAGACTTTCCCTTCGCTGCCATCAGCTGCCTGGACTTGTACTTACGGCAGGAGCTGCTGAGTGTGCCACTGACAGAATGGAAAATGTGCTAAAGAAAACATCCACACCAAAATTATTGCTCCTGGACTCTGTGGAAGTAAGTCTCTGAAATTAGACTGCTGCTTTTCTCTGTAACTGGGTAAAAAGTGCTGCCACCCATGTAGCAGGTAGGGTGTAGGATTTCTGTCTAGCCAGATTTTAAGGTTCCTTGCAAGGGCCTTGGAATTGATTACTCTTATCAATTGCTCTTAGGTGGTGAAGGAATTTTCCTCAATAGTTTTGGATTTCTTTGTGAACAGACAGGTAGGGAACAGAATTAGTAGCCAATGCAGGTAAAAGAGACTATGTCTAATAATTTGCAAGAGTTATTGTCAATCAATATCTGTGTATGTGGTGGGGTTTTTTTTTGCCAGTTCTTCATGCTGCTTTCTGTGATTTATCTCATCACTTGAATTCTTTTCCACTTACTTGCCTAGTGTTTTCTTCCAACTACTCTCAAAAATTTTGAATATCCAGTATTGGTACAATTCTGTGTCCCTAGAAGCCAGCAAGAGGAACTTTAATCTTTACTAATGTCAGGAAGTCAAGACCTTCCTCAAACTGCCTTACTACATGTAAATTGGGGAGGGGTGGAATGGTGCCTGCTTCCTTGCTCTGTTGGAAACAGTGTCCAGCCTGATTGTCATCAGGCCCTGTCTCCAGACACAGCTGATGGTCTCCAGCTGAAGCTTCAGAGACTCACATTTTCAATCAAAGTATAAATCAGCTGGTAGACTCTTACTGTGAGTGCTGGGGGATTTATTTGCATGCCTCAGGTTGCAGCAGCAGCAAACCTGAATTTGGAAGTCCCAGCTGAGCTCCAGCTGTTATGATGGTGCTTAAAACTCATCTATCTGATTCACTGTCCTCAATCAGCCTGAAAATTCCTTTGTAAAATAAATGATTTCCAGGTTTTGCTTTCCCACTGAGGATATTATTTAGGATTATATTTCCCCAAGTATGTTAGCATGCATTTTCCAGGCTGAATCCTGTTTTATTTTCGGCCCACATTTCAAATGCCTGTGTGTTATTTCTCTGTCATCTTTCATTTGCAGTTCTTCATCTCATATGTATATTTTCTTAAACTTTAGTTTGTATATAAATGGATTTAAAACATTACTGCACACCTTCCCAAGTTCAGCATGTTCTTGGCTAACACTCCTGCTTGTAGGCACAGAATCCAGGAAGATAAATTTACAGGAGACCTGAAGAGGTCTCCTGGTCTATTCCCCTGCTCCCCCATAGCATCAGCACCACCTAAATTGTTCCTAGCAAACATTAGCCTGGTCTTTGCTTAGAATTCTCCAAAATTAAAAATTCCATTATTTCTCTGGACAATTTATTCTGAAAATGTGTTGCAGTGTTTAGTTTAGCTTTCTCCTGAAAGATTTAAAATGGCTGAAGAATCACTTTGATCCTTCGTCTTAAGCAGTTTTCATTCCAGTGTCTTCCTTCAGGCTGAACCTAAAGTCTGTGTTTCTGACTAATAATCAGTGAGAGTGGAAACCAGGAATATTTCCCATTCCTTTACAGCCTCATTATTGCTGCTTGTTGTTGTTGTTCTTTTTTCCCAGTTTAACTTAAGAGCTGTCCATAACAGAAAGTTCTCAAGGAAACGCTTTGACTTGCCATTTAAAATCTTTCACAGCACATCAACTGCAATAACTAATAGCCACACAAAGACATCTTGGGAAACATTTTACACAAAACTCACAGTGAGAGCACATTCTAAGAAATCTCAGTTATGTTTGGCAGTGTAGTAATTATAGGTCAACTCTTGGATTTTTATTTTAAAGCAGCAGCTCAGTGCTGGTAAAGGGAGTCAGCCTGATCAGCACAGCGACTCCAGCCTGCAGTTCCCTGGATCTTTTGGGAAACAGAATGGAGTTTACATCTCACTGTTCCTCCAGACCCCTCAGTGGGAGTAGGTGTGGACTGATAAATTCATTATTATTGCCTTCATGCCTTTTCCTCCCTGGTCTTCTGACCCCAGACCACTGTGAAGAATGAAAAATATTTTGTGTCTGCAGTCATTGGTCACTAATCATGTTACTGCAACCATCTTTTTGCTTAATGTGACCCTCTGAATAGTCATTGGTTGGTAGCAACTTCTGGTAACTATGGGCCTCAACTGGATCTCATCCAGTCCCTCACAGACCAGTTCAACACTCAGAGAGACAGAGAAATCTTTCCATTGACTTGAAAATGCATTAGCTTGGGCCTCTCCATGGACTTCATCTTCTATCACAGTATTCTGAGCCTCTCAGCTGTTACATGCAACCTTCTAGAGTCTATCACTTAGCCACAAGTAGAGCTAAAGACTTCCTCTCAAAATGCCTGAAAATTGCATGTTAATTTTATTTTAATCCATAATTATTTCACACTGGTGTGTTGCTGAAGACAGCCAGGCCCCAGACAGCCAGAAGGTATTAGCAGGATGACATTAGCACAGGTCAAAGATGACCCCTGGAGGACTAATAAATGCTGGCAGAGTGGTGTGCTGGGGATATGGTCGTGCTGGGTCCTTAAGGAGAGATTCCACTGCCTTAAACCAATTGTTTTACAGGTTCAGATTACTGAATGATTTTAGGAGTTCATGAATGGGGAACTGGGGTTAGCAGAGGGCTGGTGAAGGTCAGGTTCCCTGATGGTTTCCCTTCTCACTTCTTTCTGTGTTTAAACCACTTTCAAATCTCCCTCTGGACAGTGGGGAAGAGCAGGCATCAGCTGATTTTGGAATGACCATGTTCTGTCTGTGCTCTTCTGCTATTTGTTAACTCCCTTTTCTCACTTCTTTATTTTTCATTTCAGACCATTCTTTCCCCCTGTCTTTTCTGCTCCTTCACATTCTTTCACCTAATCTCTTTTCATGCCCATCTCTACTCTTCCACCAGCTTATTTGGTTGGTTTCTCTAAGTCATTTACATGTTATTATTTCAACTGCAGTAGCAGCAACAGGCCTGAACTGAGCTCCAATTGTGCAGTTTAAATGTACAGCAAGGGACAGTCATCACCCTCAGGAGTTTATACTATGAATGGGCAAGAAAACAGAAGCAAATTGAGTTTCCCAGGTCCTGCAGCAGGTCAGTGGCAGAGCAGGAGTTAGTGCTGAAGTCTCTCAGCCTGGTCTCCTGAGTCTCAGCCTAGTCCCTGTCTATCTGTCATCACTCTTCCTCTTTTGTGTGAGAAAGTGCATAATTTGTTCCTGGCAGTCTTGATCATCTGTTCATGCAGGACCAACCTGGGGAATGTTGGTGGTCTTGTGCTGTTTTTATGGGGTTGTTTTCCCAGAGTTTTGTCCCCAAAGTTGAGACACCATCCAGAATTTGCATACAAAAATGTTATGCTGTACATGCTCCAAAGTCCTTCAAGCATTCAGCAGTCTATGGAGGAGCAGAGGTGGAATAGCTTCTGCTCCTTAAGGTGTGTCAGAGCTCCCCTGTGCAAGGCATGGGACACAGGGATAAGCAGGAATAACACAAGCAAGGCTATTTACATGCATTGGGTTCAAACTTCAGAGTAGACAGTCTAAGCTCTTGTTACAATTAGTCTTGTGGATAGAAGGTCACTGAGCCTGGCCTGCTTAGTGCTGCTTCTCACCTCACAATACAGGTTTAACACCAGCTATTCCTCACCTTGGGAATTAACACATTTCTAGAAGGAATTGTTTCAGAGCTGTTTCCCTTTGAGAATAAGGGATGAAATTATCTTGTTAACTGCTTTCTCCTTTGCCAGATCAGCTTTTGGTGGAAACTCTGCAAATGTACTTCCAAGAGCTCATATGTGTCATAAGTAGGAAGGTCCATGCAAAAAAAAGTACCCCCAGAAGATTAATCCTGAGAGATTTACCCCTTTCCCCCTTCCTTTTTCCTAGATATTCTTCCAATATCCAAACATTGATCCAATCACTCCCTCAGTCACCAGGTAAATAAAAGCCTGTATTTTCAGTCACTTGAACAAGTGTGTTTGTATATTTTTTTCCCCAGCCTTGTGGTAAGAAATCTGAATTTCTAATCACTAACTTTGTCAAAGTCAGTCTGGGACACATTAGGAGAGAAAGAAAGCAAAACAAAGGCAAACCCCAAACCCAGGACACAAGCTCTCTCTCGAGGCAAACAGAAGGCATAGAATTAAGAAAGAATCTGTGTAGACAGCCTCCTCTCCACAGATAATCCTGAGCTTGGAGACATTTTGACAAGCCAAGAGCTGGAGTTGCATGATTTATAGGTGCTGCTGTCAGTAGATTTATTTTGTGGGTCTCTTCCGAGATTATCTCCAGTTCCGTGGTTTTGTATCCTGACGCAGGGCGCGTTTTGCACTTTGATTGTCTATGTGCTGGAGATGTTCATTAGGCTTTCAGAGGGATATTCCATAGCTGTAAGCCTTTTAAATCACATACAATGTGTTTCTTATTTCCCTATGGCATTCTGCTTGCATCTGCTTGGTATGTGGGACGTCCAGGCCAGCCGCATTTCAGTGGCCCGTTTGTCTCCCAGGGATGGAGCACGTGGCCGATAATACAGGGACATGCAAGCATTCATGGTGCTTTTCTTTCTGAAGCACGTGCCCAGTGTCTAATACAGTCAATACTTTTAGGGACAAAAACAAGACAGGATTGTCCCCTGTGCCCAAGAAGGCAGAAAAAACTGGAACGCTTGCACTTGTGGAAACTTTGCATTTAAGATTCATAGAAAACAGGCTAGAAATTCATCCTCCTGAGGAAAGGATGAGGATTCATAAAGAATGTTGATTATGTTTGTGAGTTTATTTGCTAGCAAAAACCCTGAATATGTCTCAGAGGCTATGGAATCACTGCATTGCTGCTTTACAATAAAATCCTTTAGTGAGGGCTGCAGCAGACATGCAGGGTGAAGCCTGAGGAATGCTGAAAGAATATCTGAGGGAAAAATCCTCCTGCTCCTCTTTTTTTTTTTCTTTTCTGTACTCATTGCAAATGAGCAAGGAGAAAAGCCTAGGACATGGGTTGGGATTCCTTAAATTCCACAAACACCATGCAGCTGCCTAAGTGCCCTTGCCTCTCCCAAGTGTTTTCCCACAGGTCACTAAGCATCCGAACATCTGCTGCTGGATAGATGTACTTCCCTCCTCTCCCTGGCCAGGGTGAGTGCATTGAACCCTGGTTAAGCTCTGTTAGTCTCTGCAGGAGCTCTCCGTGTAGTTCAGCTGCAGAGTTGAGTCTAATCCATGTTTTCAGAGCACACTTCCTACTAGGTGAGACTCCCCACAGAGGAGGAGTTTCTTTCCTTGCCTCCTGCTGGGCATTTGGATAAAGTAGTTAACATCCAGAGTAGTTAAAATCTCTCTTCAGCCCAAGCACGTGTGTTCCAAAGCAGGTGGTGAATACTCAGGACAACAACTTCAGAAAAAAAGACTTTCTGGGTGCCTTCCTCAGTCAAGGACTCTGATTTCCATTGAATACACTGGGAATATTAAAAAGCTGAGATGCCTGTCATGGATCTAGAATGGAAAGCATGCCTACTGGAGTGGCAGTCCTGCTGGAAGAACTCCAGAGAGTTATTGGGATCGCTGTTCTCCCTGCCTTCCCTTTTCAACAGTTCCCAGTTTTATTGAAAAGGGTTGTTGGGTGAATACTCTGCTGTTTCCAAAATGAAGATATTTAGGGAGACAGACACCCAGCTCCATTAAGCCATAGTATTTAATAAAAATTGGGAATATCAGTTCATATTCACTAAGCAACTGCCATGGGTTTTAGCCTTTTTACTGCTTATTAGTGTTATTCAAAAATCAAAAAAATCTCCATATCATGCTTTTTAACGGAGAAAACTGCAGTGTTTTAGTAACTCAGAACCTTAACGAGACATAACTGTGCCCATTTTGTTTCCCCACTTAAAATTTTGCCCGGCCTGACGGAGCAGGAGGCGCCATCAAATGGGCTCAGTATCCCCTTTCACAAATAAAGCGTGTACAAAGTGTGTCAGCATTTCAACTGGGGCCCTTCTCCTGAAGGCCTTTAATTAGTGCAGAACGCAGACTTCAGTTCTTTTGCCAGGGTAGATGAAAATGATTTTGGAAGACAGCCCAGACAGAGGAATTTGTCATAGGTTAGAACTGTTCCAACTCTAAGAACCAAGTGTACAGCTTATGCAAATCACTTTGCTAAACACAGATTCTGTGTTAATTTTTTTTAGGCTTTTTCTTTGACTAGCAACAAGAGCTCACTTGCCAGATCTTGTCTGAAATCAAAAAGAAGTGATTCCTTCTCTACACCCAGAAAAAAAAAAATGTTTCTAGTCTAAAACATGCTGAGAAAGAGCTGGCATGTAAGAATAAGGCAAATGTTCATAGGAAGTAGAAATGGAAAAGTCGGATGACATCATCGCTCCATCTGCCCAGAGCCCTTGGATTCCTCAGGACAATGTGCTCCACAGTCCATTGGGGATGAGGCTGGATGAAGCACTGAGCAGTGTCTCAGACTGAACTGAAGAAATGGGCCTGAAAATGGAATGTCAGACTGTTTCCCTAAGAACTGGCAGGTGCTGCCACCGTTGCCCCCAACAGCCCTATTCAGAGCGCATCGTGCAGGTAGGTCTGGCACCTGCTTCAAATTATTAATGCCAAATTACATCAACTGTTATCAAGTTATTTTGGTGCTTTAAAATCTGCCAAACCAACATTTGAAAAACTAACAAAACCAACAAGATAGCAAAGCTTGACTGGCAATTGCCCAGTTTCAAGTTTTCCAAATGTGCGTGCATGCTTATACTGTAGATGAAATTCAGTTTCAAAACAAGACCTCATATACCTTGTTCAACCACACTACTATTATACCTCCTTTTAGGAGTTCCTGAAAATGCCCCAAAATGGCAATTCTCTGCAGGGATTGGCCATCACCAGTGTTCAGCTCAATACAGGGTATCAGAGAGACTTACAACCTTGTAACTTCCAGTAGAAAGTTTCTGCTCATCTGGTTTAGATGACGTGTGCAATCAGAGGTCAGTGACTTTGTCACCCTAGAGTGACACTTATTTGATTAATTTTGGTCTGATGCTTCCAGTGTTCCACCTTAAAAACTGCTTTTCAACCCTGAAGTTGGGTAATTTCATTTTGGATCCATAGGAAAAAAGAAATCACCCTCTCCTTGGTGAAGTTGGAGACTCGGTGGGAAATTGTCCTCAAAATCTAACAGGTTTATATATACTTAAGGTTTACTGTGTGAGTAAACCTTAAATATAAACCTATCATAAGGATTTAAATATCTCTTAATTTATGATAAGACATAAAATACTGAGTAAAGATAGCTAGTTAAATTTTGAAATTACTAAGAAATGTATATTTTAAGATGTTTGGGAGTTAAAGCTTTGACAATTGGATGTGATTATATTATACATATGTAATATATATAAATATAAAAAATATATGTAATGCATAAATGTATTATATATACTATATATTATATGCATATAAAATATGCATATATTCTTGTATGCATTTTTAATAAATATTTTAAAATTATGAGGGATATGACACAAATATAAATGGTACTTTAGACATTCTCCTAGCTTTACATTCCCAACAATCTTGTGCATCTAATTTTTGTAGTAATTCCTAGATTTATTGACTACAGTAATTTCCAGTTACAAGGTAATATTTAAAACTGAAAGTGTTATAAAAACATCTTTGCCAATTTGAGTCCCTGTTCCTGTCGCTCTCAGCTTATTAAAATCTTGCTCTGAGATCTACAGAAAGAGAGTTTGGTAATATTGTCACAGAACGATCCCTGTTTCCTGAATCTTACACAAATTAAGGAAGTGCTTCAGTCTTTCTTTGAGGCTGTTTTTCATCTCAGTCTTCTCCATTGAAACTCAGTGGCCCCCTTCACAAATAAAATCCATTTCTACAGGACCTGGACAATAGGACTTAAGTGGACAGAATCACAGAATCATAGAACCATAGGATTGTTTGGGTTAAAAGGGTCCTCAAAGGTCATCTAGTGCAATCCCCCTGCAGTGGACAGGGACATCTTCAACAGACCAGGTTGCTCAGAGCCTCCTCCAACCTGCCCTTAAATATTTCCAGGGATGGGCATCCATCACCTCTCTGGACAACCTGTTCTATTGTTTTACCACCCTCACCATAAAAAATTGTCTTTCTTTATATCTAGTCTTAGCTTACCTTCTTTCAGTTTAAAACCTTGACCTATCACCTTCATTAATCTGCTTAGTCTCAGCACCAAACTGTACAGAAGAATTTTTTGTTGCATCCCCAAACCCAGGCAGGAGCCAGGACTGCAGGGAATTGCTGAGTTCTGGTGAATGCAATCTAAATCTAGCACAGGTGTGGAAAAAATAAAAATAATAACAAAAAAAAGTAGCCATGTGAGTCAAACTAGGAATATTTGGTACATTTATAGATGCAAGGACTGAGATCCTCACACAGGAGGAAAGGCTGAGAGAATTGGAATTGTTCAGCCTGGAGGAGAGAAGGCTACAGGGTGACATCATTGTGAGATTCCAGTACCTGAATGGAGCCCACAGGAAAGATGGAGAGAGACTCTGGACAAGGGCCTGGAGTGACAGGATAAGGGGCAATGGCTTCACACTGACAGAGAGCAGGTTTAGATTGGATATTAGGAAGAAATTGTTCCCTCTTGTTCCCTCTTGACATCACCCCCCTCTTGTTCCCTGTCAGGGTGCTGAGGCCCTGGCACAGGGTGCTCAGAGAAGCTGTGGCTGCCCCATCCCTGGCAGTGTCCAGACTGGATGGGGCTCTGAGCAACCTGGGATAGTGGCAGGTGTCCCTGCCCATGGCAGGGGGTTGGAATGAGATGATCTTTAAGGTCCCTTCCAACCCAACCCATTCTGTGATTCTCTGATTCTGTCTTTAGTGATTGCAGTCACAAAAGTCCCAGCAGATGGTGCCAGCACTTCCCTCAATGAAAGAAATTCAACAAAATTCCAAAACAAGGCAGTGAGTGTTCATCAAAGAGAAAGTGGATAAAGGCTTTAGGTTTTGTGGTCTGTCTGGTTCAGCAGAAGCCATGCAGTGATGACATTGGTGGATATAATGGCAGAGTAAAACAAGAAAGATACATTCTTTTAAAAAAGTTAAATAATTTCAGAAAGATGTGTGGGTTTGGGCTGTTTTTTAAAACAGTTTCTCTCTTTTTTTTTTTTTTTATCCACAGAATTTTGCTCAGGAAACTGCTGAGTTCAGTGAAAGGAGATGACAGACCTGGCTTTGAAGCAGAGATATTGCTACAGAAAGTAGGATTGTCACCACAAGCAGTGTGCCATAAACACATCAAGGCTTAGGCAGAAAAAAAAAATCATTGGTTGAGGTAAAACCTTAGACTTAACCATGGCAAAAAAAAAAAAGTGGGTTTAAAGTTGATACTTTTACACTAGAAGCTTCTAAGTATTTAAAGCTCTATTAAGTAGCAGTGCTTAACTATTGCAGGGGTTTATTTGTTTGTGTTTTTCTCAAGTCCAACACGAGCAAAACTTCAGAGGTACCATTTTTATACTCTTGTAAAGGCAGTGGGAGAATAAGAACTTTATTCACATTTAACCACAACTCTGCAATGGAGCTTTAGAGGAATGTTACACTACTTTCTCTGCTTCCCGTGGTGTTTTCTACCAGAGGGGTTAAGTATTTCATTTTTTCCTGCTCCATCCTTCTCAGATCAGTCGAGATCTGAAACAGAACCTCCAGTTACATCAGTGAAACTACAGTTTGTCTCAAGGTCCTCTTAGAGTGCCATGTGAACTTGCCCCATCCCTTGCTGCACATAAACCATTTCAGCTGATTGAACTTATAGGCATGTCAGTCAAAGAAAACATAGGTACTGACTGCTGCTGGAGACTAAAAAAAACCCCAAAGTACACCAGTTGTGCCTTTTGCAAAGGAAACGTGTTGGCCAGAGAATAAGCTGCATTCCCAGTAGGATCTTTGAAAGTGACACAAAGCATTTCTAGAAATTATGCATGTTTCTTTCGATGGCAATTCAATGCATTTCTCTCTCTCTCTCCCCCACCTGCCTGAATCTTTAGCTTCAGTTTGCCAGAGTGGCTGAGAACGGCGGCTGACACCCTTCCCCAGACACATAAATGTAAGGAAAACCCCAAGGCCTGATTGTATCTGTCATTTGTACCACCAGTTGTGGGCTGCAAAGGCTGAAAACAATCGTCCCCCCTCCTGTGCCAGGCCGGCGCAGTTATTGTTGTTCCCACTGTTTTGTCCTGCGGCGGTGACCCCGGGATCCCCGCACGGAGCGTGGAGAGACAGGGAGCAAAACCCAGGGCAAACCGTGAACTGCTTCCAAAGGGGTTCACCAGATGAACAAGAGGGGGGTGATGTTGTTTCCATTTTGCAGTCAGAGAAGCAAGAGCCGGGTCAGTGACACCAAAGGAGGCCAGAAAACCTCTGGCTTTTAGGTCCCAGCTGTCTCCTTTGGTCAAAGGTATTGCTGGTTTCTCCCAAAACATCTCCTGCCTCTCCAATGGATGGCTGCTGCTCCCAGTTAGCACCTCTCAAGGCCTCAGGCC
The DNA here is from genome assembly GCA_013397555.1 of Urocynchramus pylzowi. Lineage (NCBI taxonomy): Eukaryota > Metazoa > Chordata > Aves > Passeriformes > Fringillidae > Urocynchramus > Urocynchramus pylzowi. Next base: position 27,040 of record VZRH01003220.1, read on the forward strand.
TGGTTGGTAAAGAGTGCAAAGTCACAAAATCATGGAATCATAGAAGAGCAGAATCAGAGAATCACTGAATGGTTTGGGTTGGAAGGGACCCTAAAGATCACCTCATTCCAACCCTCCTGCCAAGGGCAGGGACACCTGCCACTATCCCAGGTTGCTCAGAGCCCCATCCAGTCTGGACACTGTCAGGGATGGGGCAGCCACAGCTTCTCTGAGCACCCTGTGCCAGGGCCTCAGCACCCTGACAGGGAACAAGAGGGGGGTGATGTCAAGAGGGAACAAGAGGGAACAATTTCTTCCTAATATCCAATCTGAACCTGCTCTCTGTCAGTGTGAAGCCATTGCCCCTTATCCTGTCACTCCAGGCCCTTGTCCAGAGTCTCTCTCCATCTTTCCTGTAGGTTCCCTTCAGGTACTGGAATCTCACAATGAGGTCACCCTGTAGCCTTCTCTTCTCCAGGCTGAACAATTCCAATTCCCTCAGCCTCTCCTTACAGCAGAGCTGCTCCATCCCTCTGACCAGCTTGGTCTCCCTCCCCAGGACTTGCTCCAGAATCCATGCCTTGTACTCCTTGTCTTGTTTGTGACTGCACTCCCCATGGCTGGCGTGGGAGCATTTCTGCCCTGCCCCATGACCACTCACATCTGTGCCTCCATCTCTACTCTGGTCTCATTTTTACACATTTAAGTTGTACCTTCTCCCTTTATCTCATTTTCCTTTCAGCTCTTTTCAACTTTCTGACTTGTGCGTATCTGATACTTTTAGTAGTCTCTTGTATTTTCTATTTCTGATCTATGTGCTATTTAATTCCTATTATGACTATTTGGTTCCTATAAAAAGTGAAGTTTATTGTTGGGACTGATCCAAATCTGGAAGGAAAATGTCATCACTTTTTTTTCTTCCCATCAAAATTTGAGGTTTCACATTCAGCTCTCTGAGTGGGTGAGGGTTTTATTATTTTCGGAAACATGTCAGTCAAAACCTCCTATTCTGTTGTCAAACAAAATCTAAAATCATGCTGAAAGTTTTCACTAAAGCTCTGAGTTCCAGCCAACTCTGTCCTATTGCTGCAGCTCTACAATAATGTCACTTTGTGGCCATGTCCTAATAAACAGCTTCCAGTATGGAGGGAAAACAGCCTATTCTCATTAAAAGGATTGCTTACCCTGTGAAGTCCATCTCATACAATAATGAGACACCTAAAAGAAATCAGGAAGATGCCCCAGCTTCGAGAGACACAAATTTTGAAGGGCATTTCAAGTTTGTCAACAGAGAGAAAAGGCTCTTTGCAAGCGGAGTTTATTCTGCTTCCTGTAATGGCCAGCTTTGCACATTTAGCACAGGAAAATACTGATATGTCAACTTGAAAGATGAAGCAGGACTTCTAAAAGGTACTAACAGCAAAAGCAACATGAGTTCAGAGTGGTTTCATACTGTGGGTTAAACCTGTATTTTCTGCTGTATTCCTATCCTTGCTTCATGACACAGTGGCTGAGATGCCCAGAAAATGGTTGGGAAGACATTTCCCAGGACATGGCAAGATCACTTGGGGATGTACCACAGTTGCCTCAGGAGGGTTTTGTTTCCTCCTGGCTGCACCTCCCTGAACTGTGTTGCAGCTCTCACTTCCATGGTTCAGAAATGCACATCCCATGTGGCAGCATACAGGATGCTGTTCCTGATAGATACCAGCACATAGGCATTGCACAGTGGATCACTTGAGGATGTGTGTTCCTATGCACCCTGTTTCCAAGCAGTCCAGAAGAAGTGAGGACCTTGGTTATATCTGGTGTAATACCACATTAACACCAGATATTAAGGTAAGGAGTGACAGGCATGTGAAGGATGATCCTCTCACTGCTTTTCCTTGTGGAAAAAAAATATGTGTGTGATACTGCTTACCTACATAATGCTGAGGAGATCTGACCATAGCAGCAATGAAAGACCCAGCTCAGCACTTAAGCACACACTGAATTTCATGAAGGTCTTTAATTGTTTTCTGCTGGCTGGATTACTTTTTCAGACCTCTGGATCGCACTGCCAAATGGAGGGACTCAAACCACACCACTGAGGTGTCCAGAACAGAGACAAGAAGAGCACAGTCCCACTCCTCCTGTGTGCAGAGTAATAGCTGAAGGGACACAAACCCAGTGGCTGTCATTGTCATGCGAGGCTCTCTCTGGGCACAGCAACATCCCAGCTCTGCATTCTGCACGCAGCTCTCGGGGCAGCTGCTCACAACAATGGGGCCTCTATTCCTTCTGGCCCAGGCAGGGAAACAGAAGCATGGTGAAAACATAAGCTGCTCAGACAAGATTAAATGCAGCCCATGTAGTGATGAATCCCATGAGAAGCATTTAGGTTTCCATCCTCAGGTTTGTGCCCTACTGCCTCGAGTAGATGCCTCTCTGGGACTCCGGAGCTCACCTCCACCTCTATCTCCATTTGTGTTTTCATAGTCCCCAGGACAGACATGGAAATGCTGGAGTCCTATTTGAGCTCAGCTAGCAGAAATTCCTTAGTAAATCTGTGAGCAGATTTGCAGCTGAATACAAAGACAACATTTCCACCATTTATATCGTGAAAGAAGTCTCCGGGACAGACCCCAGTACAGATCCCAGAGCTCTGCCAGTTCATACCATCTAACTATGCTTTCTTCTACATGAGGAGACCAAGACATTTTCACAAATAATCAGAGGGGCAGGAAGAAAAAAATTCCACCAAGGTAGAAATTTTCAGAGCATTTAATATTCCAACTTTCGTGCAGGAACAATTGACAAGCAAATACATGTTGTATGTCTGATCCTGGAAAATTCTGTCTCAGATCAGCACGGTATTGTGATTAGCTGAATGGGTTGCACTGCATGGTCTGTCTTGTAACAGTTGGAAGAACAGTCTTTTCCCTTGATAATGCCTGAGTGTCAGGTTCAGGGAGCTGGTGTAGATTTGGTGGCCATGCCTTCTCCCCTGACTGAGATTAGCCACCATCTGGTAGTGCTTCAGAGAAGAACCTTTCCCCATTGTCACTTCCTTTGTCTGATGGTCTGTAACATCTGACCTCTGCTTCACAGGTCGTGGCCTTCACCTCCTTTCTTTCCAACAGGAGTAACGACAGCAGGGTTAAGTTTATATGATACCTCTGGTAAGTGCTACTTCTGAGCGCTGGGCTTTTGCAGCACTCCTCCTTTCTTTGATGCTAAAGTTTCTGTTTTGACCTCCGTGCAACATTAAATCAGTCTGCCCTATCTGCCACCAATCTGGCTCCTTGGTTGCAGGGCTCTGCACTCCTGTTTCTCTTCTGGCTCGTGGTCTGTGAAGAGTTTGTAAGGTGTGTGCCAGTTGTCTTTGCAAAGGTAAGCATTTTTTGCTTTTCCCATAATCAGAGCCTTAAATTCTCTCTCTCATTCAATTATATAGCCCTTATTCTTGTTCCATGATGGAGTAAAGGTCCACCAACAATAAAAACAAGAAACAATCCTGCCCCAAAGTGCTTCCTCTCTGATGTCGAACAGGAGACATTTTACATTTTTCTTTATTAAAGGACTGAATTCCATGGCAAGACTCTCATGAGCTGCTGTTAGAACAAGATTCCATGCTAAGTGATTTCCTTAAATTCATGGCAGAATGTTCTGGCAAGACAAGTATGGAGCCCAAAATTCCCGAATGTTGAATCCTCACAAGATTCAACCACTCACAAGAAGAGCACCAAGGTATTCAGTGATAAAAGGACACCATGGTTTTCCTTTGTCACTCTTCCTACCACTGTGGAGTGTCTTCCCATTCTCATTCCCTAGACTGAGAGATTCAGGCTAACAAGGAAGTGAATTTAGATTCCATATAAATCACAAACTTGACAAACTTGGAAGTAAACATTTAGCCACACACAAGAGGCTTAGACATGGAAACAGAAATTCAAATGTTCCTTGCATGAACCTGCCAATTCCTGGGCTTGGGATAGAAGCTCTTTCTGTACAATGGCAGGTTTACTTTCCCTGAACATTCAGACACGTTTTTGAAGAATTTGGACAAATGCTGGTGCTCTGCTCTCCTGGAAATCAGCACAGGTCAGATACTTGATTACTTTTAGATCCCCTAACTGCCATGAGAGTGTCAAGAAGAGCTGCTGAGTGCATGGGCAGGTTGGTGATGTACCTGGCAGTATCCTGTGTGAGTCCTACCGCCAGTCCCTGCCAGGTCCTGGGACCACAAACCAAAAGCAACCTTTGGTTCACAAGCTCTGCAAGCACGTGGCTTCACAGCATGACCAGCAGCAAGGATGTGATTGCATGGGGGCAGCTGAACAATTTGAAGCCCTTGCTCTGGGAAGAGGCAAGGAAGGATAGGTGAGAGCAACCATCCCCAGGTCACCCTGGGAACAAGTCACAGGCCCAGCCAGACTTGCCTCAGTCCATGATGGAACAGGGACCCTGTCTTCCCTTCATACCTCTGTGTCTGATTGTGTCTCAGGGCACCTCTTCCCTGGCTCTCCAAGGAGTGGTTTGCTGTGATGTTTTCAGGCACACACAGATTTTGGTGTGCAGTTCCTGGCTGGGAAAGGCTGGAAACTCCTGAGGTACAATTCACCTCAATGATGCATTTGAGACATAGGGCCAGACAGTGCCATCACTCTGATCAGGGGCTACTTGAGGTGCAATTTCATTTGTAGGTGCTTTTCAGGCTGGTTCCTCTGACACAGCCATTGAAGTGCCATACAGGCAATTTAGAAAGGGGTTGTCACCACTACTGTTTATCCAGAAAGGCCTGGAGTGACAGGACAAGGGGGAATGGCTTCACACTGACAGAGAGCAGGTTTAGATTGGGTATGAGGAAGAGATAGTTCCTGTGAGGGTGGGGAGGCCCTGGCACAGGGTGCCCAGAGAAACTGTGGCTGCCCCATCCCTGCAAATGTCCAAGGCCAGGTTGGATGGGGCTCTGAGCAGCCTGGGATAGTGGCAGGTGTCCCTGCCCATGGCAGGGGGGGTGGAATGAGGTGATCTTTAAGGTCCTTTCCAGATGAAACCATTCTTTAATTTTCTTTGAGTATCTTTTGCATCTCATTCCCCCTCTCTGGGGGAGCTGGGCTGGAATGCTGCTGCTCTCCCTTTGGCAGGGAAGAGTGAATCTCCTTCAGACATCCTTTTATTTTTTTGGAAAATGTCCACCAAATAATTACTGAAGCTGCTTTAAAATTTTTAAAGTCTTAACATAAAACTCTTTCCAGTATTTCAATGGCTATGCAATTAAGTTTTGGGGGCAATGAGAAAAGAAAAGGAAGACTAGGATTCTGTCCTGGATGTTTTGAAAGAAGACCATTAAGCCTCATCCCTGTTCAAGAACAGGTCGGATGGGGCTCTGAGCAACCTTTTCTAGTAGAGGGTGTCCCTGCCCACGGCAAGGGGGCTGAAACTGGCTGCCTGAGGTCTCTTCCCACCCAGGCCATACCTTGATTCCAAGATGTTCCGAACTGTTCCCGCAGGCTCCGGGCGCAGCTGCTGGCGGTGCCGGCAGGGGCCGCGCGCGGGCCGCGGTGCCGGAGCGGATCCCGTTCCCCGCATCCCAAAGCGCTCCACTCGGCGCTGGCACCTGGCTGCTGCTCTAGCAACAAAAAAAAATAGCAACAGCCCGTGGCTGAGGCTTTTTAAAAGGCAAGTTTTCTATGTTCGCTTTTCAATCGGGTTTGGCTCCTTCTCTTCCTTCACTTACCTGTGGAAGCTTGAGCCGCTGGGATGGATTCTCCTCCGCAGGCACTCTCCGTTCGGCAGAAGATGACGGCATAAAATACCTTGCCTTTCCTAGAGGGCTCCTCTCTGGACTAGGAGAACCTCAACTGAAAGTGAAGCCCGTGTTTTACGGCTTCTTTAGCCTGATGTGTCAGAGTAATGGGCAACACAGACATGCAGAGCTGCTGGAGTTGTGTATAGGTAACACAAGGCAGGCAAAGATTTGCTTGTCGTCATTCCTAGGGGATGCCCACTTAAGAATAATTATGTACATTGTACTCGAGATGCTCCCCCCCACCCCAGACTGGAAAATGAGACATTTTCTCTGCACATCCAAGGAGGGCACACCATGTGATTCTTGGAGTCGATGGTCCTGATGAGTCCCTTCCGACTCAGCATATTCTGTGATACTAAGAACCTGGAAAACCTAGGGAAAGATATTCCTCACTTTGGATTTGGCATTGACCGTAGCACTCAGAAGTTAACCACACAGCTAATAAAAGAATGTGCAGTAATTCATTTTTAATGATCGTTTCCTGGGTGTGGCAAGTGGTTTTGTCGCTTTAAATTCTTATGCAAATAAAATCAGGCTAATCTTCTTAAATAGGTAGCTGTAGCTGTGTCAGCCTATTCTGAGCTGGCAGGAGTGCTGCATAATACTTGGAATTCTCTAAATTGTTCATGTCAGTGGGATATCAACTATCAGCACAATAATAATGATAATAGGCATGTGTTTGCTTGCATAGAAGTTATTGCATAATTAAGGGCCTCATTAAAGGTTTTCAGTACCTCAGAAGAATGCCCCTAACTTTCTGGTTGTTTTCCTCGTATTAATACCAACATCACACAAGCCCCTCCCCAGGTGACTTGTTGTTTTAATCACTGGTTAGTTGGGACATTCAGATGCACCAACATATCTGAAATGAATTAACAGTGCAATTATGGCCAAAGTGCTTTCATTAAAAGGGAAGAGTGCCTGCTTATGAGACTGCCATCTCTCCAAAGTGATGCTCTTGCATTCTGGCTTTCTTGGATGCTGCAACCATGCCCCTAAACTATCCTAGTCATCCCACATAAGTGGTATGGGAACAGTAATTGTTAAATGTAAACCTTCTAGTATTTTCAATTCCACTAAAAAAAGTAAACAGTACCAACGCTGCCCCACCCCAGCAACACAGGAAACCAAATGACAATGCTGTGCCACCCAGGAAAGGTCACCCACATCCACAACTCCAGGGCATCGCAATCATACGCATCCTGCAGGCTGACAAGTTCCAGGGAGCATCCATATCCCAGTACTCATCACAAGGTGCTCCATCACCCAAAACAATCTGAAAACCTGCTGCACCACTGGGAAAGAGAGTTCTAGCATGGCCAGATTTCCAAATTGCACACTTACAGGGATTCTGTTAGGTGGAGATGCCCACACCACAGGGCAATCTGAAGGATGCTGAGAGCCCTGAGGAGCCCTGAGGATGCTGGAGCCTCTGCACAGGGGACCAAAGTGGCTGCAGTCATAATCTGAGGCAGGCCTGAGACATGCAGGGTTGGATCTACAATTCCACCTGTGGACTTAAAGCCCGGGTCATTAGCATTTCTTAAGATGGCAGTAGATAATCTGGGAAGCCAATCACAACCCACACTTCGAAACAAGGGAAACAAAAACAACACAGTCGTCCCTGCCAATGTGACCTAGGGCAAAATTCCTTCCTGACCCTAGATCTGGCGATTGGTTTAACCCAAGTATGTGAGCCACACCTGCCCACAGGTACTTGAGAAATTTTCCAATACCACTACAAGCATAAGCATGCTTGTCCAGCCTCCTTTTTTTGTCAGCCAGGGCAGTGCCGGTACTTCAAAAGTGAAATTAAACTTTATGGTGTGGGTGATAAATCATAGGAGCGGTGAAGACTGTTTCTTCCTAGTCCTCAGGCAGCCAGCACAACATGGAGTCTGTGGCTGACTCTAGATATAGTACAGAAAATGGCATCTGAGACACCTTCAAACTCCTTTTGCTCATCCTTATTACATGCTTGAGAATAACAACACATCAACCCCAGCATCAACTTGGTAGGTGAAATCAACTCCAATGGCACAAAATTCTCAAAAGAGTCTTCAGCACAAATACTTCTGGTAAAAAAAATCTTCAACCATACAAATACTTTTGGTAAAAAACATCAGCCTACCTGTGCTTTTACCCCTCCTGTTGTGGAATGGTAGACAGCTCCCTTTTTTCCTCTGAAATTAGAATGGATCTATGGATTTTAGCATAAAATAGTGCAAAGCAGACAAGGCAATCACAGCACTTTGTGAAAAATGGAAAGTCTGTGTTCTGCATTTTAACCCTGTCAAGCTGTATTAAAATGAAAAGAAAACTGGCTACACCTTTGTTTTTAAAATCCTATTCTGACAGCCTAAGATAAGGTCAGGGCTGGAAGTAAGAGCAAGGCTGGGGAAAGAATTATGGTTAAGGATAAACACACCCAGGACTTCAGAAGTGAGGCAAAATGAGCATGTGCAGTCCTTCTTAGGTTATTCTGAATCCTGGTAATCCTGAATACACATAAGAGTGACCAGCAAATAGAAATTGGATCATATTATTTATGAAGCCATAATATTCACCTCTTGCAAACCTGGTTGTGTGTTACAGCAATAGGCAGGAAAATGATACCCTGATCAGTGCAGGATGGGCTGGGGAGCAGCTTCACCCTGATTCTTACAAGCAAAGACAAAAGTGTGAGGTGTTTGGCCTCACTTCCACCCTGGGCATAGACCTGCTACAGGAACTCCATCAAATCCCTTGTCCAGGCTTCTGCTTCCCCCTCACCTTTGGTCTGGTGTTATTTAGTCTGAAAGCCTGGGAACAGGCACGTTTTTCAACACAGTGTTTTCTTCAGTGCCTGGCATGACAGAATGCCTGATTTCACAAGACTTTCCATCCTACAGAAAAGAGACAAAAGCTACACTAAAAGAATGTTGTTTACACTGTGATTATCTGTAACACTGTGGTCCAGCAGTAAAAAAAAAAAAAAAAAAATAAAGTGGTCGAACTCATGTACCAGGCAAGAAAGGGGATGGACTCTGATCATCTAGGAAAATGTTAAATCCCCTGCCCTCCCTTTACCCCCATTTCCATGGCTTGGACAATCAGGAAGTGTCATTTCCTCATTTTAGACACATGGCTGTGCCAGTTCAGCAAGCCTGGTTTTGCACCTGTTTCCCTTGGATTTATTCAGAGGTAAAATCCTACAAGAACTGTTATGTCAGAATCCTCCTACTCATCAACCTAGCCAGGGAAGAGTTTTTCACCCCGAATACCTAGGACTGCGATATGCTTCCGTAGGGCTTTGTCTTCAGGCCTGTGCTCAGCCTCAGCAGAAATCCTGGGAGCTCAGGAATGGTTTCCTCATGCACTGTCAGTGGGCCTGGGATGAAAAATAAAGGCCAGGTGCCTCTGTAAGAAGCTACCACCAGATATTCCCAAAGGAACACTGGTCTGAAGTGACATTTCATGGGGGGCCTAAAGTGCTCATGTCCAGTGGTATTGTGGAGATTTTCCTCACAATGAAAGGGAAAGAGCAAAAGGATTTTTAAAGCTATTTCAGCACCTAAATCTATCTGAAGTTGCTTAGGAGACAACAGGTTTTCCCATGTCAAAACTTGCCTTAGGTTCATTTCAAAGGTCCACCATAACAGAGGAAAGCACAGATAGGGGTCATCATTGCTCCATCCTGTAACCTCAGCAACAACACCAGCAGAAGACAGACCCAGCAAGGTCAACAGACCCAACTTGGAGCTGACAGCGCTTCCAACTCTGTTGAAAGCAGTGGAGTTGTTTCCATGCAAGTGAGAGGAGAAACCAGGCAGTGCTTTGTCCTGTGGAGCTGAGGCATCACCACCACCACGATTGTCTCCTGCTTTTTCTGCAGGACCACAGGTGACATTACAGTGACAACAGCTGAAACTGAACCCAAATACTTAGATTTGACAGCAGAATGAAACAAAACTGAAAGAAGGCTCCAGCAACTCAGTCTTTCAGGCACGGCAGGAGAAGCGAGCCATCGAGCAGTGCCTTAACATACCGAGATGTTTCTGAGATAATGCCTTCTGAGAAAGAGATCAAATGAGAATCTGTTTTGCACGGCTGTGTTTTGCCCCACTGCCTCCAGAATTGTGCAGCTCTTTCTTCTTTGTTTTTGCTCCAGATTGTACCAAGAGTGTCTCGCATCAGGTGCTTCTTAGAAGCCCTTTCAAAAGGAGCAGCATAATTGAGGCATCAAATTGCATCCTGTGGGAGTTCCAGGATTAGGCCATAGAGCAGGTCATGTTATATGTTCGAAAGGACAAAGAACATTTTATGTTTTGTCTGTTCACTTAGCTATGAAATGGTGAATTTTGAAATACCTATCATTTGCCTTAATCTTGTTCTCCTAGACTGCTACACCTCGAGTGGTTTTTGCTGGGATGGTATATTATACTCACCATCTCCTGATGCAACAAATCACAGAGTGGTTTGGGTTGGAGGGGACCTCAAAAATCATCTCCTTCCAATCCCCTGCCATGGGCAGGGACACCTGCCACTATCCCAGGCTGCTCAGAGCCCCATCCAACCACTGCCTTGGACACTTGCATGGAAGCAGGAACCTGTCATGAGGGACTAAACATCAAGGATTCAGTATCTGGCCTTTTCAAATTCTAGGCCTGAATACCCAGTGGGTTGGCTCTGGACTTCACTCTTTCCTTTGCACACAATTCAAAGCAGGAAAGCCACGATCCCTTTGGACCACTAAAGGACTGCCCTGGAGAATTTCTCTTTTCCTCTTGTGCAGCAAGTTAGGCTTCTGCCTGTTACCCTGCCAGACCAGAGGCTGGTGGATAGTTATGGTCATTTTTGTGGCTGGTGAAATATCCTGTGGAAGAATTCTTGTACTGTTGCTACTATTTATTATTTGCTGAGTGTTGGCAATATGCTTCCATGCCTAAAAGGAGACTTTAGGCAGGGAAACTTTTTAATCTGCATGTGCACGTGTACATGAATATGCCCTCACTCCTGCTCCTTGATCCTTCTGCACTTGGGAGCCACAGCCTGAAAGCTCTGGGGCAGCTCCCTTTAAACTCAAACTGGAATCCAATATGAGCATGAAAAATCCAAGCTGCACATTAGCCTCTATTGTTTATTTTGATATTGAGGAACATTTATCTTAGCCTTTCCCTAAACATCCTCAGCAGTCTTCCGCTGAAGTGGGAAGAGCAGCACAAGGAATACCGCAAATACCAAGGTAATGTTATCTGTTTTTTCTACAGCAAACTTGGCGGATTTTGAAAGGATACCCACTGTGGTAAATTCAAGGCTTCAATAAAACCTTTTGATAATGAAAATAAGGAATGTCAGATATCAATAACGAGGCCAGATTCTGTGGTTTTTGGTGGCCTTTTCAGACTGAGGCAGAAAAGGATCCATTCAGCTTTGCAGCAATGCAGTGTGGAGAGAAGCTCAGGGATGTGCCCTCCCCTAAAGCATCTGGAACAAGGGACTCACCAGGGAGATAGGGAGATGTGCTGGGAACACATAGCTCCAGCTGGTAAAACAGCACGGAATGCTGGGTCAAACTGGCTAGGGAGGCATCAATAAGTGTTCAAGGACAGGTTGGATGGGGCTCTGAGCAACCTGGAATAGTGGAAGGTATCCCTCCTGGCAGGGAGTTCGAATGAGATGATCTTTAAGGATCCTTCCAACCCCAACCATTCTATGATTTATGAGTAATATTTTCTTTTTGCATCTCTTTGCACCTCAACCAACCCAATAATTTCCAACTGAACCATACCTGGACAATGGGCTGTATGGAAAATCTGGCCATTGAACAGGTAATTAAACATTTCAGGGAACTTTTAACTTTGATCATTCTGCCATTTATTGTCATGATAGGGCTGCTTGTGAACACTTGCTCCCTCCTCCTTGGGCAAATAGATGCATATGCAGCACGTTATCAAAACACAGACAATTTAGGCCAGAAGACTGAGGAAAATATGATGATGATGATGATGATGATGATGATGATGATGAGACATATTTGCCTGCTGAGTAGCATCAGTGTTTAAAGATAGTGTATCTGAAGCACCGAGGACTTTAACATTTAAAACCATAGATCCCTCACATGGACGGTCATGCCACACACTCTAGCAAATTTTTCTCTCTCTGAATGTGCAATGTAGACAGCTCTGAGGAAGAAACTTCTATCTCTGTTCCCTTTTGTAGGACTTTGTATCCACGCTGGAAGTAGGCTCTGTTTGGATTGGCCAGAGATAAAGCAGTCCTTTTGCATCCATTGGTGTTTGTTTTCACCTCTACCTATGCACGGGTACCACAGAGAATGTTTCCAAACAGCAGATTAATCAGAAAGCACGAGGTGCAGCTGCAGCCAGGCTGTGGTTCTGTCTCTCTCTCTTTGAGGCAGAGAGCATTTGTAACTACTTTCCTGTCTTCACAGAGCTGCTGATGATCGCATCTTCTTGGAATTTGCTGCTTGTGCTGGCGCACAGCGACAGCAGAACCACGGCGGCCGCCGGGGGCTCGCTGATTGTGTCTCTTCTCCTGGGGCTCGCCGCGGTCACTCCAGTTCCTGCTTCCAAACAAGGGGAGCCCGCAGGGGGTGTGATCCGGCTCAACTAAACTCACGGAGGAGAGCAAAGTCGGGGTGGAAGGAAATGGAAGTGAAGAGGGATTAACTCCACTGAAGGAGGTGAAACCCCACAAGGTGCTGGAACCCGCAGCGGCAGCTGATGGGCGACAGGGCGGGTGTGGGACATTTGGTCGTTACCTCTCCACATCAAAACTCCTGAGGAAAAAAAAAAAATTGCATTCTGAAAAACGGGAGGGCAATTCACCAGCGGGACAGTGCCTCTCCTAGGGAGAGCCGGCACTTCTAACAAAAGGCAGCTGATCAGGGCAGGGGGGACTGGATGCAGCTTAGGGAAGATGTCCTGGCGTTGAACTTCTGATGAAATCTTTGTGTGGCCTCAGAAGTCCATGGCCCCCTGACCTCTCCCTGCGCAGGGGTTGATTGTGGGCTCAGACAGAAGCAGCTGCAGCAGAACACTCATGTACAGTTTGTCTCTTGCCATCAGCACACCGGCTCGGGTCTCAGCTGCGATGACTCCTCCTCTCCTGGTGGGAGACCTTTCCCATTTCTCCAGGTGAAGATTTAGCTCACTTCCTGTGATATCCATTCAGTAAAGCCACCTAGCCAGTATTTGGAAAAGAATATTCTGAGGAGTTTCCCCTTTTTTGATTAAATCCCTCTGCCTGTAATCTGTTTATCTGTCTTGCTAATCTTGCCCGCTGGGATGTATCTCTCTATCATTCAGTTTAAAGCTGGAAGCTGGTCATCC
>VZRH01003220.1:40247-76381 GCA_013397555.1 Urocynchramus pylzowi
TTTTTTTTCCTTTTTGCTTTTTTCCCCTGCCCAATTTAGTTACATCCAGTCAGGAACATGCGTGCTTGCCCTAGTGCTGCTCCCTGTTGGGAAGCTGCTGGTGGGTGCAGGCTGTTGATACTCAGAGCAGAAATGAGGAGGTTGGACCCTGTGGACCACCTTTTGCAGCTCCTCCTGCCCTGTGTGACCTCCTTGTGTGCTCTGCCATGACTTGTGCAACCCACGGTCTCTGAAGAGCAGCAGCTTGAGGGAGGGAAGTGACTGCTCAGTTTTGCCCAGGCCTGCTCAGGCTTTAAAGTATGCTTTGCTTGTTTGCAGCCTATTTAAGCACAGACAGCAGGGTGGGTGCCAGCCTCCTGTGCTGATCCATCAGCTGTTTTGGCCTGATGCTTCCAGGGAGGGAGTGCTGGAAATGATGTGGATCTCCCCATCTTTCTGGCTGACGACATCCCCTCCCCTGTGCCAGCGTCCTTGCTTGAAAAGCTGTGTGGGTGTCAGATCTGGGACCCAATCCATTGACAGATAAACCCGGGACAGTAAATTATTTGTTTTCAGCCAGGTTTGCTCCCCCATTCCCCTGGCCCTGTCACAGCCTGAGATCCCACAGAGCTACAGCACAGTGGGCACAAGCAGCCAGAGCAAAGGAAAGAAGGAGTGCCATCACTTTCACTGGCTTCCCAGCTAAAAGCCATTTTATCTCTGATGAGAAAACCACATCTTTGCTATTGCCTTCATTCTGAATGCCCTGAGTCCTGAATCCTGCTCCCACTTTCCATGCAGTCCCATCTGTCCTCTCCTATCCAGCTGTGCTAGACACATCACTCTCCCCCAGGTCTGGATCTTCTGCCTCCTCACCTCAGACCTTCTGATGTGCAGTTCTCAGCCTTCCCCCAGTGAATTGCTCCCTCATGGTTGATTATCACCACAGCTGCACTTAATTGAAGCTGCACTGGCCAAATCTTCTACCACAACCATCCCCATGCTTTCAGAACAAGAGAATACTTGGTCTTACTGCACCAAGCAAGAGGACAGTATGAGCAATTAATGCCAAGAAACAAAACAGGAGGGTAAGATTAAAAAAATGACCCAAACCCCAGGATATTGGGCTGAACACAGATCTGTTGCAAAAACACTGTCTGTGTTTCCATCAAAATCTAGGGATGACATATATTGCTGAGAAGGACAATGGGGAAATGAAGATGCAGCCCTAAACAGCACTTGGGAACTCCCTCCTGGAGGAAGAGGGGAGGCAGAACTAGGGGAAAAATGATTCTCATGCTTCAAGAATTTTTTCTGGATTCCTTGGGGTGTGTCAGGCTCACAGCATGCCAGCAGCTGGAAAGTGCACACTCTGAGTGCTCTCCTTTGCCATAACCTCCCATTGCTAATTGGACAAATAAAGGACCTTCACTTCATCTGACTTACTCTGTAGTGCTATTGGAATATCCCTCTTGAATTGTAAAGTCACAAAGGGCTCTCAGCCTGGGGAAAAAGGGTGTTGTCCACTAGATCAAAGCACTGGGATTTCTTTTGGAGGAGTACCTTTAGGTCTTGAGAACAGGAATGACTGAAGGAGGAATTCACTGCTCTTCCTCTTTTTATTCCATTTCAGCCTTAATTCAGAACGATAGCAATGTGTCTGCCTGACTTAGGGGCAGAGCCCAAGTCTGGATACCTACAGAAAATCCTCAAATTGGCTGCCTGCTGGCACTGGAAAACTTGAGATTTTTGTTAGCACACATGATCTCTAGCCCAAGCAGCAAAAGCAAACTGAAAAAAAAAAACCCACAACCAAAACCACATTTAGTTCAAGAGCTAAACAGATAAATAAAGAGCAGATTAAAAGTAAAAAAATGTGCCAGGTCGAAATATCAGACAGATCTATGTCCTTTGCACATCAAAGACTGCAATACCCTGAAAGGCAACAGCCACTCCAATTCTATTTAACCTCAGTAGTGAGGAGAGGAATTCAGGTGTGACTCATGCAGGTGAGTTAAACCACAAACCAAGAGCTGTTCCACATTTGGAATAAAGTGATTAGTAAAGACCCAAGTGCTGGAGGAGGAGCACACAGACTCCACAGGGGTTTCAGAGGTGGGTGCTGGTTCTTTCTGAAGTCCATGATCACTTGGAGCAGTGACAAGAGGCTGGGAGCACTGAACAGCTTCCTGATTGCATTCTTGAATCCTCCTAAAAAGACTTGCCTCCTCAGGATTGCTCTAATCTATAGCCAGAGCACAGGAGGTAGAGCTAAAGGATGCTAAAGGATGCTCAGGACAGATAAAGGGAGGAATTTCAGTTCAGGAATTTATAAACAGAGAGCTGAGAAACAGTTAAGCATCAAGCAGAATCAGACTGAGCTCCTCCACAACTGCCTGTGTGAGAGCAGGAGGCTCTCAGGGTCACCACTCTCATTAGGGGGTGCTTGGCACCCTCTGTGTTTGTTCCCGTGTCCGTCCTTCCACGCACACCTTGCAGTTTAAGGAAGAGAGAGAGCTCCTGCTGACACAGGCTCAATCCCACTGGACCACGGCACTCCTGCCAACCCCAGCACCAACACTGTGAGAGGGATCAGGGAAATGACCAGGCAGCAGAACCTGGGGCTGTGGTGTGCCAAAGTGACACTGCCGGGGTGTGCCATGGGCTGCACATGTGTTGTCTGCTTTGCGTGTTTGTTTGTGTGAGCGGGCATGAGACATGCCTCAGCCTTCATGGTTTTGAATGACTTTTTTCTGCTTTGGCCAGCATGGGAAGGCTGCCTCCCACTGCTCACCACAGCCTCTCCCTCCTCCCTGGCTGCTGCAAACCTTTCAGCTGCATCCACGAAGCCATGCGAATATTAAAGCTGTTAAATTGATGGGCTGAGTAAATAGGATTAGCTCCGCGTGCCCAAGGGGGGAGGCCGCTGCTTGCAGGGACTGATAGGGAGACAGGGGGGAAGGCTGAGGAGGAGAGGGTTGCTTTCAAGCCGACAAGAATATGCTATCTGGGAGGTACACGGATAGCTTCCAATCTGCCCCTGATTGGATTAGACATGCTCCTAAATGTGAAGTGCCTATACAAGTCTGGGGCTTAGCTGGTGCCGGGCTGCTGAGAACCTGCCGAGGTGCTCCCCAAGGATTGCTGCCACCCCGGCGGGCCCTGGAGACGTCTGACTGTCAGGGGGCAGAAAGCCCCTGCTGCTGGGCCCTGCCTCGCCCACCGTCCCAGGCGTCGGATCTTTAACCCGCTCCCGTGAAAGCTGAGATCCTTTGCCTCCATCTGTTCACATGCGGTGGCTTTACAATTCCCCTCTAACCTACCAAAGGGAAGCGTGAAGTGATCTCTCGCTGCCTGGTGGAAGGAAATCTCTCCCTCCCGCCATCTCCCCCTCCTCTTTTTTCTCTTCCAGATGAAGAATTTGAATGTCTTCATGGTCTGTTTAAAATATAAAGTGAGTTCTCGACACATTTTTTGAAGCTGTGCTTGTCTGGGCATTGATTATTGTCACTCACAGCAATGTGAGCCAAATGCTTTCCTTTTTCCCCAAGCTTTGATAATATTTCCAAGAACTTTGGCTGCTTTTTTGCAAAGTTAGTTCCAGAACTAAAATACTAATTAAGAAGTTTACACCTAGCCTGTTATGTAGGATAGCAGGGAACGGCAGTGGCTTAGTTAGACCTTTCTTAGGTTTATAGAAGAATAGCTCTAAATATTTTTAATTGGAACAGAAAAAATCTGAGCAAAAATATTGTAGATGCTGAACAGAGGAAAACTGTACAACTGTGATAACTGTGGTTTATTCCATGGATATTATCCTTTACTTATTTTCTAGTCACAGGGAAAATATTGGGGAGGGAAATCTTTGTTTAACACCTATTTTGATAGTAGTTGGCAGCACTCTGATGTCCATGTGCTCACTCTAAATTAAACACTGTCCTTGTTTTGGAAACAGATGCTTGCCCTGATATTCTATAGAGGTAAAAGTTATATATCTTTATTTTCTTTTTTCCCTATTTTTGTTTATTCTGGCTGGAGATAACAGTAACTCACCTGTGATGTCTAAGCTGCAACAATAATTTAGATTAATAGAAATAGCTGAGAAAAAATACAGCAAGGACCATGACTTCTGTAGCCTGATGCAAAAATTATTCCTGTTTTAGCCAGGGAGATAAAAAGGAAAAAGGAAGTAATTTCACTTCAAGAAGTGAGTTGTGGAGCCAGAATTCAGGTCCTGGTGCTGGTACTGACTCCTAACCTGCTGCTGTTGTTACTTATCCTGGTAAAGGCAGGTAAAAGTGTGAGGCAGGAATAGAGCAATGGGAACATCCAGAATGGAATTGCAGCATTTATCCCTGCAGAAAAGGTCTAGGCTTCCTTATCATCACCCAAAAGCTGGCTGAGACATACATCTAGGCTTCAGGGAGACATTTGTGTTAGAATAATACCGGGCTATGAATACAGCTGTGATACACCACATAGATACTCTTAGTAAATGATGTCATAAATAGAATGCAAGAACATCCATAGGTGTGAGACACTCTGTTTTCCCTCAGCCCAGCCCACATGAACACCTGAGAACATGAATTATCTCCCCATTAATTTAGGAGTTGTGGTGACAACTTTTGGTTGTGCTGTTTTCCCATTAGGCTTGGGGGTATCTTGAGTGAGCTTGATTGCATTACCTTGTGTTGGAAATTGAATTGCTGTGTCCAGTGCCCTTGAACTACTGTGTAAATCAAAATTTCTGTCTAGCAGGCAATGGCACCCCTCACCTTCCTCTGGAATAACTGGATATTAACATACACTCTTCATAGGAGATGAAATTCCCCTTCTTTCCCACCTTTGTTTCAGGTTTAATTGTAACTGGTAAGTTAATACAAGTGAATGCAGCAAATGGATGTTTTCTGTATAAATGTGTGTTCCTCAGCCCCCCACCCCACCCTCCCCAGCCAGCATCAGTCTTGGCCAGACTTCTGTGTGGATGTGGCCATTCCTCTGTGGCCATCCATCCTTCCTTATCTGTGTCACTCCCCTCAGTCCCGCCCCCTGCAACAGACACATCACTTGACAGTAGGCAGAGGTGCATGTCTGCTCAACGGGATATGTTTGCTTACCTCCGTGTGTTCCTGACACCATCTAACTTTAAGGCTCCCTGCTGAAACCACTGAATGCTCTGCTAGTTCCAAATCAACCTTCTGACTCCACCCAGCTTCTTCTGTTTTAGCAGTATTCCCATTTCTTTGCTTGAATAGCACCAAAAGGACCTTGAAGTTCCCCTGAGTTGACTCAGTTTTTCTTCCTTTTCTGGCCTCATTAAAGCTGTTCTTGATTTTATCACTTCTTCCTGCACTCCTGCACTTGAATGTTGTGTAATTATATCAGATAACCTATTCAAACAAAGGAAGGGGAAATTAGAGATGGAAAGGCTTCTTTAGATTGAGGAGACAAGCCCCACTCCCTTGGGAAGAGGGCAGGAAAGGACCATGCACTCCTCACTCACCCAAGTGACATGGGGTTCATGTCTCCCTTGAGATTCAGCTACACTTTCAGACCTCACTGCTAGGAAGAATTTCCTGATCCTTTCCTTAACAGTTCCACTACCTAATTCCTTGTCCCACACCTAGTTTTGCCCTTCACCACTCAAAATACTTTCTAAAAGGTCCATTTTTCACATTTTGTAGTTAAGAAAAGCGACACTGAGTAGGGTTAAATGATGGCTGTAGACCCACAGTACTTGAGACAGATAGAGATCTCTTGGACACTTAAATTTGCTCATTAAAATCCCAGAAAACATGTCCTAAAATTCATTCCCAAAACTCACCAAGCACCATCCTAATTAAACATCTTAATTAGCCTTTCTGCCCCCATGCCTTTAGTGTGGCTGAGCCCCAAACTGTAGTTCATATGCAGCTATATAGGGCTTGCCCTATGCACAAGTCACTGGTTTGCTGAGCTGGGTTTCAGGTTTCCTGCCATGAGTTTGGAGGGGTTTAAGATTTAAGCAGCCATGTCTGCTCTTTACTCAGCCACACTGAGGTGACATTAGGACATGGCACTGCTCTCCACCAGTTGGCTGCAAGGTCCAGCACAGCCTGGCTGAGTCCCCTTGATTGTTGAGTCACCCTTGGCTTGCTGTGTGGATCCCTGCCAGGGCCACCTGAACTGCTCCTGCTCTCCTGGCCAGGCACTGCTGCCTCCTGCTCCTCAGCCTTCACATTCCACACTGCTGCAAGCACGTGAACAATGCATGGCATCTCTCAGGCTGTTCCCACCCAGCCTCCCTGCTTTTACTGGAAATGAAAGTCTTTCCAGGAGGAAGGAATCCCTTGAGATCCAAGCAGAGGTTCCCTCAGCTGGCTGCTAAGAATAAAAGATCTGAGAGCTATTTCCATTCCTGGTTGCGCAACACAAAGCAAGTCACTTAACCTTTCCATGCCTTATTTTCCCTCTGGACAGACTGAGACATAGTATCTCACATTTTTTTTGGGAAATGCTGTGGTGTAATACCAGGGCAGGCCTTCAGATGCCTCTGAAGATTGCAACTGATCTATACATAAGCTGGCTGCCATCCTATGGACTATGAAAGACCCACATGAGGGATGGAGCAGCTCTGCTGTGAGGAAAGGTTGAGAGGATTGGGATTGTTCAGCCTGGATAGGAGAAGGCTTTGGGGTGACTTTATTATGGCCTTCAGTACCAGAAGGAAGCCTACAGGAAAGATGGAGAGAGACTATTGACAAGGGCCTGGAGTGACAAGACAAGGGGGAATAGCTTAATTCAAAGTAGGTTTACTATAGATATAAAGAAGAAATTCTTCCCTGTGAGAGTGGGGAGGCCCTGGAACAGGTTTCCCAGAGAAGCTGTGGCTGCCCCATCCCTGGAAATGTCCATAGTCAGGTTGGATGGGGCTCTGAGCAACCTGTGATAGTGGCAGGTGTTCCTGCCCATGGCAGGGGGTGAGAACTGGGCAATCTTTAAGGTTACTTCCAACTCAAACAATTCTATGACTCTGTGTCTATTTTGCCCTTATCATCCTGGAGTCTCTCAGCATTGAATGCTTTCCAAATTCCACCCTCCTGCTGAGTAGTTTGATTTCTGAGTATTTTCTCCCAGATGTTTGAGAATCTTTTTTTTTGCCGAACAGTATTTCTAGTTCCCTCTGTACTGTCTGTCCATCCCCACTGTGCTGCTGTATAACATGCCAACATTTTGATCTTCTTACTCATGTCAGCTAGCAATTCCTTGCAGGAGTTTCAGCAGCTCAATCTGTCCCTCTATTTCCATTCTGTACTGTAGGAGTCTTGCAGTACTCTTTAATCTCCCACACACCTTTTTACAGGTACAGATAAAACCAATTTTAACAGCAGTCCAAGTCTGACCTCTATCAGATTACTGTACACTCTCAGAACTACTCCTTGCACAGCAACTTTCAGTTCCCTCTACATATCTGACTCCCCAGCTAGGCTGAATTTAGTTTTCACATTTCATTTCAAGGCTCTGCATCTCCTGCATCTTTGTTCATTAATTAGGTGAACAGGCTTGGACAGGTTTATCTAAAAGGTGGAGGCTTTGAAAATTGTCCTTCGAGTATGAGTTTCACGTGATTTTAAAGCTCACGGGTGAGGAGGCTTTCTTTGGGATTTGTCAGAGGAGAAATAGGCCCACACAGAGTTTTCTATAGCTAGCCAAAATGCAGAGGGGCTGGTTTTATGGGTACATATTCTCACTGCAAGAGGCAGCGAGACAGAGAGAGTGTTCACAGAATCACAAAATCATTTAGGCTGGAAAAGACCTCCCAAGATCATTGGGTACAACCTGTGACCAATCACCACTGTGCCAACCAGATCTGAGCTCTGAGTCTTGAACACCTCCAGGGATGGTGACTCCACCACCTCCCTGGGCAGCCTGTTCCAATGCTTGACAACCCTTTCAGTGAAGAAATTTTTCCTCATATCCAGCCTGAACCTCTCCTGGCACAGCTGCAAACCATTTCCTCTTGTCCTATCCCTTGTTCCCTGGGAGCAGAGCCCAATCCCCCCCAGCTGCACCCTCTTGTCAAGGAGTTGTGGAGAGCCAGAAGGTCCCCCCATAGCCTCCTTTTGTCCAGGCTGAGCCCCCCCAGCTCCCTCAGCCACTCCTCATATGACTGATTCTCCAGACCCTTCCCCAGCTCCATTCCTTTCTCTGGACACTCTCCAGCCCCTCAATATCCTTGTCATGAGGGGCCCAGAACAGGAGACAGGATTTGAAATGTGGCCTCCCCAGTGCCCACAGCAGGGGGACAGTCACTGCCCTGGTCCTGCTGCCACACCACTGCTGACCCAGCCAGGTGCCATTGGCCTCTTGGCCACCTGTGCACAGCTGGCTCACATTCAGCCACTGTTGTTGAGAACCCCCAGGTCACTTTCATCTGAGACAGAGTTCTAGGATGGATAGCCATGGGATGGACAAGCCTGCAGTGCAACTGCACCTCCCCAGCAAATACACACATCCACACTTCGTTCACCCCGTGAGGAAGAAG
This sequence comes from Urocynchramus pylzowi, assembly GCA_013397555.1. Lineage (NCBI taxonomy): Eukaryota > Metazoa > Chordata > Aves > Passeriformes > Fringillidae > Urocynchramus > Urocynchramus pylzowi. The sequence continues at coordinate 48,751 of VZRH01003220.1, forward strand.
CAAAACTGTGTTGCCATCCCAGAAAGGGCTCTGGGATAACAGCAGGACACAGCTGATTGCAGCTGGGTGTGATGGAAGCTCATGCTCAATCCTCTCCATCCCTGGAGGGGGTGTTCCTCTGCTGCTCTGCCCCTGGACTGGAGGCACACAAAGCAGTGTCCGGCTGGCTGAGGCGGTGGCGGAGCTCAGGGAGCAGGGACGGTGCCAGGTCCTGCCGTTGGTGCGGATGCTGCGGGAGGCAGTGCCCGGCGGGACGGTACCCAGCAGAGGGCAGCGGTGCCCGCGCTACCGCAGCCGCCCGACCCGCGGCTTTCCCCCACACTAACCCCCCCAAAAACTACCCTGTATTGCCTCCAGGCTGGCAAACAGCCCACACGTGTAAACCTGCTCTCCTTCCCTTTGCAGCTGTAATCTCGACCACCCAAGCATCGACATCTGCCAGCGCTTGCTGACCAACCAGCTGGGGTCATGGCTCCTGCTTGTTCAATCACAACATCTTGGAATGGTTTGGAAGGGACCTTAAAGATCTTCTCATTCCAACCCCCTGCCATGGGCACTGAGGACCATCTAACCTGGCTTTAGTCCTCCTGTCACTTGAACAGCCATGTAAGAAAGCTTTGGGATGAAGGAAGATAACAGTGGGAGTACTTCTAAATGCCATCCCCCCCGTCTGGGAAAACTGGTTTTCTCAGGGAAAAAAATAAAACTGTGACCTAGTGGTTAATTTACATGCAGAGGAGTCAGGAGTCAATTTTAATGTGGTTTGAACTGGTTCATTCATATCTAATTAAAACAGTAAGGGGAGGAAGGCTCATTTTATGCTCAGTTAATCAAAAGACTGCAGTAGCTACTTCTTTTCCTCTGGGGATATTGATAACTGCTGGATTCAGCCCTCTGGAATTAGGTTGGTTAAACTATTCCTCTCCAAAATCCGTGAAGCTTAAATCCACTTGAAGTCTTATTCCAGCCCTGAAATACATCTGATCCCAGCCCTCAAACCCATCTCTATTTTGATACATTAGAGATGACTGGTCCTGTGCCTACAGAATTCTCCTATTGCAGAATCATGGAATAGCCTGGGTTGGAAGGGACCTTAAAGCTCATCCAGTTCCAACCCCACTGCCAAGGGCAGGGACACCTTCAACTATCCCAAGCTGCTCAGAGCCCTGTCCAACCTGGCCTTGGACACTTCCAGGGATGGGACAGCCACAGCTTCTCTGGGCAACCTGTTCCAGGGGCTCACCACCCTCACAGGGAATAATTTCTTCCTAATATTTAATTTAAACCTACTCTATATCAGTTTGAGACAGACATATTAATACATATCAATATTGGGATATTCAGAACTTAGCTAGAGAAGATCCTGAAATTCTTTTTTTTTTTTTTTTTTTTTTAAGACAGAAATTAGCTTGGCTCTACGTGGAACTTAGGACTTCACAGATGTCTGTGGACCTCAATTTTCTGTCACCTTCTGAATTTAGGGCTCAGATCCTGCTATTCATGTACATGCTGAATATTCCATGCAGGATGGAGGTGGTGAGAAGGACCTTCAGCCCTTCCCACCCTTTCTGCCCAGTCTCCTTGGACTCACAGTGTAGCCAAGTAAGCACTGAAATCTACTTCCCTGTTGAACAGCTCTGCATTTTGTGATCCTGTTCCAGGACAGGGAACTCAAGGTGCTCCTTCATAAAACACTGGCATGTTGCTATTCCTATTCTTCACAGGAGAATAAGAGGAGTTGGACTTGATGATCCTTGTGAATCCCTTCCAACTCAGGACATTCTATATTTCTGTGATTCTAGTTGGATGGGAACCATATGTCATGTTGTAAATGAGGATCTTGCAATGTTTCTACAAACCTACAAGGACCTGCCAGACAGGTCAGCAGTAATTTCCTATTGACAGAAGCAAAAGAAATCAAGATCTTAGGGTCTTACAACAACAACCTGCAATTTCTTATAAACTATAACATAGAACAATAAATCCTTAATGACTGTTAAAATTTGTCTTCAGAAAGATGAAAATAAAAGAAAACTTTAGAGGTGCCCAACTTGTCTGTTTCTTCTAATGATACATTTGGACTCATAAAGGGTATTTTTTTTCCCTATAAAACTGACCTCACTTATAAGGACAATCACATGCAAAGCAGCAGAAGTGATCAGTAGACCAAAGTAAACTGATTAACTGAACTGATGAAAAACGGGCTCTAAATTCCACTATATTTTCTTAAAAGCTGCTTCTCTCTGGCATATGTGAACAGCTTAGTAGAAATAGTTATAGAATCACAGGACCTCGTTCTGCTTTCCCATCAGAACAATTCTGAAGTAATTCCACTAAAGTGAGCAGAGTTACACTGATGTGAGATCACAGTCAGTCAGAAATGGAAAATTCCTAATAGCTTATCCAGTTCATAACCCTAGGGCTAGCATACAGTTATTCCTTGCACTAAAACCACATTTAATGCTTCCAAATATGAATAGTGGAAAATGGTGCTTGGGAGGTATTTTGGTCACTTAGTGGAGTTTCTTTAATTCCTCATCCAATTTTTGGGAAAATCCTTGTTTTTGACTGAAAGCCAAAACCTCAGCTACATTGCCCAATAAATAAAATATGGAACAAAAGGGATATGCCACATTATAAGAGTGTAATTCTGGGTGCCTCATGTGCCTGTCCTCCACCCTGTGCTGGCTGTGGATTCTCATTAAGCTGGTGACACATGGAGACTTTAGAGAACTTACTGTAAAGACAAAGCAACCGGGCAATGCCAGACACATTGGGGTGTCACCTCCAGGGCTCTCCAGCAGAATTCCTTGAGTGTAGCATTGGGTTAACACATGGCAGAGCATCTAGCCTTTTGTCAGAGGCATTTCTGCTTTCCAGTGAAATGTCTAAACTTTCTGTAGCAGGAAGATCTTTCTCAGTGAATCCACTCTTCTGTGAGATCTGCTCTGTCTGAAACAGCTTTTCCTGCTGAAGAACAATTTCAATAGAACCATTTTAATCAGACCTTATGGTAAAGAGATTTCAAACAAAAAAGAAACTCTATTTTTAATTTTTTTTTTTTTTTAATTCTGGTAACACCTACCTAATTATATCTATTTGGTTGTTTTCAGGCACAAGAGCATTGCATGTGTCTGACACAGGAAAACTGAGGTTGAGCAATGTCCCTTTACTCTCTCCTTGCTTACTTAGCACTGAGGTGTTTTCCAAGGGCCATTTCTATAGAGGCACCTGGGGTATCCCATGGTTGGTGTGTACTGCTTCCTGAATGTAAAGGGGTCCATACCAGCTGCTCTGGAAAAAGCTTAGATGCTAAACAAGAGTCCAAAACTAAGTTTCTATGAATGAACCATTTGTCTTCCATCTTTAAAAGCAAGGGTCTAAAATCAATCTGCTTGTGTAAGTCCTTGCTTAAGCGTGTGAGATAATGTGACAGTAAATCACACAAGCCACTAAGCAGACTTTGATACCACTTCCCTGTGAATGAAAAGCAGTAAGAAATCTCACAGCTGCTGTTCCTGCCCTTCAGCAACTTTTCATTTTTATTGATTGACACGACACCTACGCGCCACATCATCCACAAGAGGCATCAGGTCTGTTTCAGGAAAAGCAAATTATTTGGTATTGTCAACAGCTGGCAGAGGCCACCAGGAACTGCTTCTTCATTCATTTGTTTTTCTCAGACACCTATAAAGAGCTGTCATCACATATCAAACGAAGCAAGTATCGGACAGCATGTGTGTCTCAATGCTGGCACACAGCCTCCATTGCTGGGAGGCACGAACAGAGGCATGTCAGCCATGGCAAGTGAGCAAAGTGGGGACAAAGTGAGTCCTGGGGCAGTTTGGGGCACCTCAATATAAGAAAAATATAAAGTTATTAGAGAGTGTCCAAGAGAGAGGGCTATGAAAATGCTGAAGGGCCTGGAGGGGAAGCCACACAAGGAGCAGCTGAGGGCACTTGCTCTGTTCAGCTGGAGAAGAGCAGACTGAGGTCAGAGCTCACAGCAGTTCTGCAGCCTCCTCATGAGGGGCAGAGGAGGGGCAGGCCCTGATCTCTGCTCTGTGTGACCAGGGACAGGACCCAAGGGAACAGCTGGAGCTGTGTCAGGGGAGGGTTAGGGTGGGTATCAGGGAAAGGTTCTTCCCCCAGAGGGTGCTGGGGCACTGAACAGGCTTCCCCAGGGAATGGTAACAGCCTCAAGGCTGCCAGAGCTCCAGGAGCTTTTGCACAGCGCTCTCAGGAATGCACAGGGTGGGATTGCTGGGGTGTCCTGAGCAGGACCAGGGGTTGGACTCGATGATCCTTGAGAGTCCCTTCCAGTTCTGGATATTCTGTGATTCCAAAGTGAGCTCAAGCACAAACTTTGCAGAGCTGGTTGCCTTCAAAAATCACTGCTGCTGTGGATGGAATAGTAAGAGGACATGGTGAAGAGTTTGGACCTTCTGAGACCAGGAGAAGCCATCTGTGCTGAAGGCTGTTGCCTCAGTGACACTAATACTTGCACTTCACTGTGAACTGATGGTGTAAAAGGACTTTGCATTATTAAATCAATAGCTACCCCCTTGAATTATTCGCCCTGAGATAAACTGGGCTGTGAGATATGATGCTCTCTTTACCTGTGCAGATCCCTAATTAACAGTTGTGGAAGTACTGTGCATTTGTGAGGATATCCCTTGATATGCATAAAAGAGACATATGGAAAAAAGTTTTGCAATGTGTGTGCAAGCCATTTTGGCCAATGTTAAAGCCAAAAGGTCACATGAAATACTGCATATTCTTACCAATGCATTGTGCTGTAATAGTGCAGAATGCAGTGTTTCACTGGGATAACAAAGGGAGCTGGAGGTGAGTGAAATACATTTTCCACACTGGAATGTGGTCGAGATAGTGGGTAAATGCCACTGCTGCTGAGGAAGGACCACAGGTGTTCCTGAAGAGATCGGTGGTTGGGAGTTTGGTTTCTCAGTTGTGTTCCAAACCCAGCAGCTGGAGCAGCACAGTCCCCATCAGCAGCCCTTGACTCAGCCCTGACTCAGAGGGAAGAATTGTGCCCACTGAGTCACCAGCCCAGCCTCCTCCAGCTCTGCCTCCTTCTCCTGGTGATCCACTCAAGCCCAAACCTGCACAGCAGATGGGAGCTGACAGGGCTGAGCCCCGAGCAGGATGGGTGGCACAGAACAAAGCCTTGGCAATGCCAACGTGTCCAGGTGACCCACAGCACAACTGTGTTTAGGGGGTCTGCTGTGGGATTTATGGGATGGGCACCATGTCACCTCCAGGAGAGCTCGCTCTGGATGTTCACTCTGCTCTCTGGGGCCTCCACAAACATGGCAGATTGCTGAGCCTAAGCTCGTGCCCTGCAAGGGCAGGACTGAACAGCCTGAGGAATGTTACTGTCTCCCACCCACCTCCTCTGGAAATGCCTGAGTTTCACAGAAAATACGAGAGAAAGCACAAAACCCACACTATGCTTGATCTGGACTGTGCTTAGCCTGTCTCCTTCCCTTGAAACTATACTGAACTCATTTTGGGGTGGTGAGAAGGGAGCTTGCACTAGAAATAGAAGATCTATAATTAACACATGGTCCGAACACAAAATAGAACCACAGAGGCCTCTCAAAGTTAGTAAACTTTGTTTGGAAGTGCATTCCAAGTTTTATCAGATTTCTCTCATCTGCAGAAACAGAACTTCCTAGATCTGTTGTACTTGCAAGCCCAACAGACTGGACCCAAATACATACTTTAGTTTTATGATTTAAAAAATCCTCCACTGACACACATCGTGCACATGTAAGTAATTTCAAGTCTTCAAGTACTAACCCTTCCCACCCTGAAGCAGGGGCAAATTCCTTCTCTCTTCTCACAGGCCTGCTACCATTATGCTAGCTTTCATTCTGAAACCCAAACTCATGTGAAAAACAGCCAGGTTAGTGAATCTGAAACTCAGCCTCCAACCATTCAGCAACCCAAATTAAAATGCTGTGTGTCTCTTAACCCATTCTTGTCTTCTCCTCTGAGGGGCAGGCTGCTTATTCTCCCAGCAGCCCAGCTCATCCTGCCATTTATGAAGTTTTCTGCAGGTACAATGACCTGCACACTGGAACCTGTATAATCTGTATCTTTCCATGTCTCCAAGGAGGCATGAACCTGAAGTTCAACAAGAGCAAGTGCAGGATTCTGCACCTGACCAGGAATAGTCTCATGCACCAGCACAGGTTGGGGGTGACCTGCTGGCCAGCAGCTCTGCTGAGAAGGACCTGGGAGTCCTGGTGGACAACAGGCTGTCCATGAGCCAGCAGTGCCCTGGGGGACAAGAAGGCCAATGGTGTCCTGGGTTGCACTGGGAAGAGCATTGCCAGCAGGTCAGGGAGTGATCCTGCCCCTCTGCCCAGCCCCGGGAGGCACATCTGGAGTGCTGTGTCCAGTCCTGGGCTCCTCAGCACAGGAGGCACAGGGAGCTCCTGGACTGGGGCCAGCAGAGGCTGCAGAGATGATTGAGGGCCTGGAGCATCTCTGGCAGGGAAAGGCTGAGGGAGCTGGGGCTGTCCAGCCTGGAGAGCAGCCCCAGCTGAGAGGGGCCCTCAGCCCTGGGTGTCCCTGTCTGCAGGGAGGGCTCCGAGCAGGGCCCGGGCTCTGCTCCGGGGGCCCAGCAATGGCACCAGAGCCACGGGCAGGGACTGATCCCAGGAGGCTCCACCTGGGCAGGAGGCAGAACTTCTGTCCTGGGCAGTGGCCCAGCACTGAACAGATTGTCCAGAGAGGCTGTGGAGTCTCCTCACTGGGGATATTCCAGAACCATCTGGACACAATCCTGTGCCCTGTGCTCTGGGATGGCCGTGCTGGAGCAGGGAGGTGGGACCAGATGACCCTCTGTGGTCCCTTCCAACCTGAAGATTTACAGGACCCATCCTGTAAATCTGTGGTTCTGTGGAATGAAGTTTGCTTGATTTTCATAACTATTTTTTTCTGTATTTCTCAATGTATGGCCAGGAGCAGTGACCTCAGATTCTGCAAGTGGTGCTTTCTTACCCAACTCCCCTCAGGCCCAATGCTTCTGCTGCTGCTGCTGGGTGATCTCCACATGAAAAAGTTTGTGGGACAAGTTTCAAGTGATGGAAGATGAAGAATAAAGTAGAGTTGAAGCCTCCTGAAGTCCTGACCACAGGATAGAATAAAAAAACCATCAGATCTATTGAAGAATTAATCAATATTTCTGCCTTTAGTTTTTCCCACATATAAAATTAATAGAATAACATTTACTTTTTGAGCTCTTGTAGTATTGTGATTAAAAATTGCTTATTCTTTTGAAAGCCCTATGGAGTATGTGCTATTCAGAGACACAGGTGGGAAAGACTGCCAACATACATTAATATCCAGAGAGCAGACAAAGAAATGAAAGCACAGGTATTAAAGGTGCCAGAAAGAATTAAAGATGGAAGCAGGAAGGAACAAAGATTATTAGAGATATTTAACTGCTGGACAAAAAAGGGAGGGGATGAATATGAAATTGGAAAGATAAAGGAAAAATAACTTCTCATAAAGATAAATGGACAGAAAAAGAACAGTAACAAACAAGGACAACAAGGAAAAAAACAGTGAGGGAAGAACTGATGAAGGTGAAAGCACTGGTTTCCCTAAGTAGGACTGGTTGCCATGTAAGTACCACCTAGTGGGCTGCACATGACAAGGAGAGGGCAGAAAACAGAAAAATGAAAGCAGCAGGAAAGCAGATTAACGGGGGAAAAAAAAATGTAAGCTCAGCCTAACATCTTAACAATTTTTAAAAATTATTTTATCAGTAGCTGTGGTTTTCTTTGGGGAACCAATATATTTTGTTAAAAGGAAATCCCAAGAAAAATCTTCAATGTTGGTCAAAAAGAAGAACATAAAACCTAAGCTTGGTAACCAAAAACCTTTCTGTATTATACTTAAAACTTCCATGTTTTTAGGGTTTTTTATGAAAACCTGATGTTTCTGTGGGAAAATCATCACTTCCCAGACACATCTATTTTTAGGCCTGTGTTCTCAATTAGCCTGGTATTTATTTGCAGCACTACAGCAATAGGGTGTGTCAAAGGGTTACAAAGGAGCCTGCCTGGCATTAAAAACCCACCCCAGTGACTTTATGGTAGCTGCCAGCCAGCCTTTCCTTTTTTCTCTGCATTTCAGAAGAGAAGTATGAGGTGTCAGATATTCTGATGAGAACTTCTCATGGTACAGGATCATGATGTGAAAGAAAGTGAGTGCTAAAAGCACAATGTAGAAGAATTACAGCATCATAGAATGGGTTGGGTTGGAAGGGACCTTAAAAGATCAAGCAGTTCCAGCCCCCTGCCAGGGGCAGGGACACCTTCTGCTATCCCAGGCTTCTCCAAGCCCCATCCAGCCCAGTCTTGAACACTTCCAGGGATGGGGCAGCCACACCTTCTCTCAGCAGCCTGTGCCAGGGCCTCTCCGCCCTCACAGGGAACAATTTCTTCCTCATATCCAATCTAAACCTCCTCTCTGTCAATATGAAGCCATTCCCCCCTGTCCTGTCACTCCAGGCCCTTGTCAAGAGTCTCTCTCCATCTTTCCAGTAGGTTCACTTCAGGTACTGGAAAGCCACAGCTGGGTCACCCTGAACAATCCCAATTCCCTCAGCCTTTCCTCACAGCAGAGCTGTTCCATTCCTCTGATCCCCTTGATGTCCCTGCTCTGGACTCATTTCTTAACAAAGCTGAATTCTGAATTCAGAATTTGGATAAGCACTTTGGATATGTGATTGATCCCAGCATCATCTGTAAGTAATCCTTTTGCTTCTGCCTTTACATGTCTGAATCATCAGCTAAACTTGCTCTGGGAGAGAACCTGTAGTGGTTCTGTCAGAACAGACAACTGCAGTGCTAAATGTGAATAAGTCACCCGAGCAGAAATTTGTCCTAGTGGCACTGTTCCCACTTACAAGCTTTGTGCTTGAGGGGATGAGAAAAGCTGTCCAGATGATCCTGGGAAAGTTTGTACACACAGCAACTCAGCCAGCAAAGTGCTGGGCGTAGAATGCTGCCCACGAGTGGGTGTTCAGCCTCAGAGCAGGTTGGATCCTGGATCCATGGATCTGCTCCAGCACCTGCTTCACCTTGGTGACCAGAGCAAAGCAGCCCTCCGAGAGGCAGGAGAGCACCATGCAAGAAATGAGCCACCAAAGGGCTCTGGAATGTTTTGGTGGACACATGTATCTCCTTCTGCTGTGTGGTTAAGTGTTTGGAGTCCTGAAGTGTCCAGCATCTCTCTCACCCCACTGACTACCCTGAACCTCTCCACTGGGCAGCCCCCAAGCTCTCTGGCACTGCCAGAAGATCATAACCCTGCACCTTGCTGTGATGGAAACCCAGAAACTGCTTCTCTGAGCTTCACCGACCTGGCACAAGGAAGCTCTTGTGTTTGTCATCACCGGTGTTGCTATGGCCACGACACACAGGTATAAACCTTGCCCAGGGGACATTGTTACAGGAGAGCAGGGTGCAGCCCAGGAACCAGTACTGCTTTACTGAGATGATTTATCTCTGTGACCCGTCCAGGTCTCTGGAGTTTATCCATTCAGTTGCTTTTGCAGGAAGTCTCCTTACGATAAAGCCCTCAGCGCATTAGTAATAATATTTTACATCTATATTGGGCTCTGTGCATTCCAAGTGCAATACAAACTCATTCATCTTATCTTTTTATCTCATGACAGTTGCCTGCAGTGCTGAGTTGGTTTGATCCCAGCCTCAGAGGCTTTTCAACAGTGGAATTGTTACCTGACTAATTATCTGTCTAAGTCACGATGAGGGACTGGTGGCTGGGCTCCACTCTCAGTTTTAACCAGCAGCTCCTGCCACTCCAGCAAGAGGGCTCCTGGTCTTTCTGCTGCTAAAGAGAGGGAAAAGAAAATCTTGGAGGTGATTTTCATTTAGTTTGTTTTAGGGTGTTCACTAGGGGCAAAACTGTTTTCAGAAATAGAATTACACTTGCCATTGATCCATGAGAAACACAGTCAAGCATTTCTGTTTCAATTTTACCCACAGGAGATGAGGCTAACATAGGCCCAGCTTGTATTGCTCCTATCCTTTCTCCATTTGCTGCACTAAATAATGCACTAATTCAGTGTGGAGTCTGTGCCATGCCTTTAGAGATGATTTATATTAAACTGGTAGGTCACTGGTTGTAAATAAGGGATAATATTTTCCATAGCAGGCACTCTTGCATGCTGCATGCAGCTCAGGACACTCAAGTCCAACAGTGATGAACCCAGACTAGAGGAGCTGCAAAAAGGATTTCAATGAGGGTGTACAAGGAGTGCCTGCAAAGGACGGGAGAAAAATTAGCAAAATGTTCAAAATTGTCAAAAAGAAGTAGGTCCTAAAAGTTACAACTACCCCAAGGTGATAATTTTCAAAAGCTGAAATGAGTTAGTTCTGCCAAAGGAAATTAAGACAAATAGAACAAGTGATGTCACACTAAAAGCACAACAGAAAGTGGCTTATTTAGCTTTTTTCTTAACTTAGGGGAAAAAATCTCAGAGGTATATGACTTTTTCAGGTTCAACATGTGATTTGAAACTTTGGTCTTTAATATTAATGCTGACCACTAGCATGACAGATACGAGTAAAAAGAATGCTCCAAGCTTAAGTTTTCCAAACTTAGCTTACCCTGAGGAATGGAAAAACACACGGGAAGGATCTCTCACTGGGCATCACCTCTCCCATCATATTGGCTGCCTTCAGGACTCTGCTTCATTGCACCAAAATGAAACAGATCAGCACCATAGTTACTGTTTTTAAAGGGACTTCCAAGAATTTTCTTATCAGGATTAAAATGAAGCAAATTACATAATGCTCTGGAGCCTGGATCCAGCAACTCTTAAAGCTGCCAGAAATATCAGCTGTGTAATACAGATGGGCTGTATTAGGTGAGACTGAAACACATCTAGAAAATGCATTAAAAGTGTTGTTTTGTCTTTTTTTTCTGAGAGGCCTCTTGCAACCTGCTACCCCCAGTTTTTGCTACCTCAAGCTTCATTCACAGACTTGGAAAATTGTTCAGCAGGAATTTTATGTTTAGTTACTGTATTAAAAGTTTCTTAAAACTTGTCAAGCTACTTTTTGCATAGAATCACAGAATGGTCTGGGTTGGGAGGGACTTTAAAGATCACCTTGTTGCAGCCCCCTGCCATGGGCAGGGACACCTTCCACTATCCCAGGTGGCTCAGAGCCCCATCCAACCTGGCTTTGGACACTGCCAGGGATGGGGCAGCCACAGCTGCTCTGGGCAGCCTGTGCCAGGGCCTCCCCACTCTCACAGGGAAGAATTTCTTCCTGATATCCAATCTAAACCTGCTCTCTGACAGTTTAAATCTATTCCCCCTTGACCTGTCACTACAGTTCCTGATGAAAAGTCCCTCTCCAACTTCCCTATAGACCCTAGAGAAGGTGCTCTGAGGTCACCATACAACCTTCTCCTCTCCAAGCTGAGCAGCCCCAAGTCTCCAAGCCTATCTCCATAGGGAGGGTGCTTCAGTCCCTTTATCAATTTTGTGGCCTCCTCTGGACTTGCTCCAGCATTCCATGTCCTTCCTATGTACATTTATCCAGACCATCATCGTTACTTTGCAGTGGAAAGGTAAGTTTGCCACAGAACTTGGTATTTAAGACCATGTGGGATCTTACATCTTCTCCTGATGAAGTCCTTGTGAGCGAGGGCAAGTCTATTTTTATGCTATTATTGCCAGTTCAATATCTTCTGTTCTGTACGTTGTGGCTTCAGCATCTTCTTTGTGGATCTCTTCCTTCCTCTAACTGAAAACCTGATCTGTGGAGAGGAACTCCAGCACTAACACTATACTCCCAGCTCCAAGGATTTGATTGACTTACCTACCCAAAATAATACTGTCTTTCTGGCCTTCACTGAGTAATTCCCAATTACAGAGCACGATCTGAAGCCACGTTTGCTATATTGTGTAAGACATTTTGTCAGGTACGTGTAGCCCTAGTGCTTTGGAGACAAGTATGGACAAATTTGGTGAGCTGGAAAAAAAACATTTCATGCAGCCAACAAAAGCTGCAGTGTTTCAATACCTCTATTTCTTCTCAAGAGAGGCCCTGTTTCTTTGTCCAAGTTATTGATTCAAGTCAATTCTGTGTGAAAATATCTGGAAACCCTATGGCTTCAACACTGTGCTTGAGGAAGCTTAAGGTTTGAAGTCTGAAAAGGACATCTCTGCTAAAACACAAATGTGACTGTTCCCAAGTCCCACCTTTCTGCCACCACTAGAGATGACTGTTTAAACACCCATGAAGAGGACTGTCCTCACTGCCATTTGCTTTCAGCCTGAGTGGGGGCTGACCTGTGAGACTCTTGGTCTCAAAATGATTTTCCCAGTCTGGCAGAGCTGGGTTGGTCACAGCTGAGCTTCTGGTGGCCTGAGGCACAGGTTCTGCCTTCACCAGGGTAGCTCCTGGGCAGGTCCCCTGGCTGGAAAGGCACTGCCCTGGCCAGCCTGTCCTGGAGAAGGGGCTGGCACCACGGTTGGGCACCATCTGCTGCAGCCTTTCCTCAGCTGCCAATGCTGTTTGGGTGCCCGTGGGGATGTGAAACTGCTGTTTGCCCACGAGGTGTAACTGTTTGTCAGCCCAGCCTACCACGTCCTTGCTGCTCCCTCAGCACGGTTATTGCTGTCCCAGCCTTTGATAAGGCGAGGGCTGAGATAGCTACTGTACTTTCAGGCGAGGCTCCAAGTCAGCGGCTACCTTTCATCTTCATTTTATTGCCAAGGACAGGGACACACAGGCCAGACCACTAGCTAGCTAATAAGTAATAGGGAGCTTTGCTGAGTCCCACGAGCCTCCTCATCAGGTAGTGCATTTTTCATCCATATAGATTTCTATACATTTGTTGGATATCTACAGCTCGCACAGCGTGAGGAGCAGGCGAGGGCCAGCTCATGCGGTGTGTGTGTGTCTAGGCTAGTGGAAATGCATGTCTGCAAAGGGACTCAGCTGTAACTGGGTAACTTGACAGGTAGAACAAACTCTTGCAGCCCTTTGCTCTTTTCAGTGCCCAAATATGACAGCTTAATCATTTCCTAGACACAAAATGTCACAGAGATAAAGCAAAGTTTATAAAGGACGGCTGGTCACATCACAGAAAAATCTGGTGATATATAAAAGCAAAGAAACTCAAAGTTCAGGAAGCATTTGTTTTCCTCTGAACTTCCCTCCTTCCTCTCTCTCAGCACTCACAAAGCTGGAAATTCAGCCTGAAGGTTCCTTAAACAAATATAGCTCTGTCCTTTACATCACCATACGGTTCACCATCAATGCCACATTAGGTAAACTGTGAAAGTCAAAACCCAGTTGCTTTGTTCCAGGCCTTCAAATGTAGAGGTGCTGAAATTTTGCTGAAATAACTGAAATAGGAGTTTCCTGTAATAATTACCTTGTAGCTTTATGTGTCTTATAGTATCATCAAACACATTCAAATTTAGACATGATTTTCTCCCCACCAAAGCGGAAGCATCTTGGTGCCTTCAAAGCCATATTTCAGCTGACAGGAGAAGCACTTCCTCACTATGAGGGATGGGGTCACAGCCTTTCACCTCCCTTCCAGGGACATCACTTACAACTCCATGGATGCTCATCAGCCTCCTCTGTTCACATTCCCAACCCACTAATCTGGGTTGTATCACTAAATTTCAGCATAAAAGAGAGGGTTTGCTTTTGCCTTTGTGTGTGTAGCATGGCTGAAGCCCCCCACATGAAATGACACCACACAAAAAATCAGCATGGGCAGGTGGCAATTTGGGCCTTTCACTTTTTGGTTTGTGCTCTTTGGGTTTTTTTTGTTGTTGTTGTTGCTTGTGTAACTATTTTGCCAGGTCTTGTGCAAAGAATACATGAGTAGGAGAAGAAGCCCAAGAAGGAGAATGTTATTCCAAGCCATTCATACCATTAGCACAATAATACCTTTAGCACAGCGGGTATTATTTATCTTGAGAGGACAAGGGTTGGTTTTTCTGAAATGTATAATTACGTGTGTTGATTGCACAGGATTGTCCCTGAGCTCCAGCATGATTAGTCAGGTGGTTTCTTGTAAGTGCTTTTTGGGTGCCTGGATGAATCACTCCAGTTTGAGGTTTGTCATTTCTTGGTATTCTGGTAACACATCTTAGCCAGCAGAACGATTATCCATATTTGTTTGCTTTTGATTTGATATTCCTTTACCAGAAGAGCTTTGGGGAGGTTGGTGGCTTTCTGCAGCTCACAATCTGAATGGCAACATGGGGCTCACTCACTGTGTTTATTTGTAATGTCTTAGCAACTGTAAAAACACCCTGGGGCCTTCACAGACATGCTGGAGGATGCAGACCTAGCCCTGGGCAACTTTAATTCTCCACCAAGAACCACATGGTGTGGAAAAGCCATACGAAAAGCTCTGAGAACAAGAATAAATATGACCCCATTAGCTGTGGCTTTCCAGAAGGTTGTAGATACCACAGAATCATGGAATGGTGTGGTTGGAAGGGACCTTAAAGTTCACCAAAGTCCAACCCCCTCCCATGGGCAGGGACACCTTCCACTATCCCAGGTTGCTCCAAACCCCTTGGACACTGCCAGGGATGGGGCAGCCACAGCTCCTCTGAGAAACCTGTTCCAGGGCCTCACCACCCTCACAGGGAACAATTTCTTCCCAATATCCAACCTAAACCTCCTCTCTGTCAGTTTAAATCCATTCCCACTTGTCCTGTCACTCCAGGCCCTTGTCCAGAGTCTCTCTCCATCTTTCCTGTGGGCTCCCTTCAGGCACTGCAAGGCCACAGTGAGGTCACCCCAAAGCCTTCTCTTCCCCAGGCTGAACAATCCCACTTCCCTCAGCCTTTCCCCCCAGCAGAGCTGCTCCATCCCTCTGATCCCCTTGGTGTCCCTGCTCTGGCCTGGCTCCAGCAGCTCCCTGTCCTTCCTGTGCTGGCCCAGGGCTGGATGCAGCCCTGCAGGGGGTCTCAGCAGAGCTGTGGTCATTGTCCTTTTTTTAAGTGGACCAAGTCAGGACAAGTAGTCAGATATCACTAGAGAATGAAACATACATTGTATTTAGGATTTGAAATTTATATAAAAAGAAAATATGCTTGGTTCAGAGAAGTCCAGTTCACATAGTATGCATTGCATCCACAGAGGCAGTCCTTTCCTTTAAAATCCTAATTTGAAGCTCTCAAATTTGCTCTCCACTTGCACTATTCTGAACACAGCTGTGACAGTATTCAGGACTTGGCCAGCTAGCCACTGACTTTCACCTCTGGATGCTTTCTTAATCCCCTATAACTCATTGCTGACAATATTATTTTGCCTTTTTTGTTTTCCTTTTCAGGAGTGTGGGTGCATATTAGCTGTTAAAAAGCAATTTACATACCTTAGCTGCACTCAGCCAAGAAGCAGCTACAGAACCCAACCCAATAAATCACAACAAGGGGAAAACAAAGAGGAGGTGCAGAGCAAGGGCAGCAGGACACTCACAGTTTCAGCCCAAAGGAAGGGGAGATGAGTGTTTCCAGCAGTTTCCAAGAAACAGTGCTCCCTTATTCAAACTCTGTCACAGTTCTCTAGCATAGTTTCTGCTATCTAGCCACTCTTATCAGTAGTTTCTCCTGGAACCATAAGAAACCACATAGAATATCTTGCTAAGATGACAGAACATTATTTGATTGCTTTTTAGAAGGGTTTGCTGCAGGTTTAGCAGGATGGATTTATCTTGTGGATTACAGGAAGGGAGTGAGAAGGGGTAAGGCAGCCCTGGTTCAGATCAGCTGCAGTCACTGTGGAAGCTCAGCTACAGCCTGAGCCCACAGCACACTCAAAACGAATAATGACACTCAGGATTCACCCTCTTCATGCTGAGGGGAATGTTGGCTCTGGAACTGTGTGGTAGTAACAGATAAGCTGTCTGGCTTAGGGAGTTTATTAGAAGCATCCATCAAATAGGGTAATCCCAAACTCAAGCAGCTCTCCCAAGGGTCAGAAGCCACAGCTATGCTCAGCCCATACAGAAGAACCACAGGTTTTCTCCACAGCAGCTTCCTGTAAAAGTCACACATTTGTCAATACAAAAATCTGCTGGATATTGGAAACAGAGTATGTGGAGAGAGTATGAAATGGAACATAATTTAAAACAAATAACACAGGGACTAGTACCAAGTGTACTACTGGCTTTTATATGCAGCCAAGTGAAACCCACTGGAGTTTTCCTGTTTAAAAGAAGCTGCCACATAATTTTGAGATTATAATCCCAGTGCCACATATTTTAGGAATGTGAGAAGAGACTGGCACAGATCACATGTGAGCTTACTGAATCCCAAATTCAAATACAGAAATGGACCAGATTAAATACAAAGGGAAAGTGACAAATAACTTGAACCTAAATATTATTTGAGGGTAACCATTGATAAGAAAATGGAAAGTGAGGGACAGATACCCAATTAATAAAATGTTTTACAACAGAACTCTTTCAGAGGAGTATTAGAAACAAAGCAGAAGCCAGCTGGAAACAGCAAGTGACGTTTTCTTGCCTGCTTTACTTTCACTGAGCAAAAGAGCAGAGAGTAAACAAAAAGTTCAGGGAGAAAATGCAAAGGTTAGTTCAAAATCCTTTTAGCTTTAAAATTTCAGCAATACATTGGCCTGAAGCTTTAACTCTCTCTGTGTCTCTCTGAGTGGTGCAAAATTCTGTCTCTACTTCCATCAGTGCTTTGCGGGTTGCTCTGGAACTTTGCTCAGCATGCGCTTGCCTTTCTAACAAGCCAGGGCAGCCAGAGGATGCACTCCTTGGTAATATTAAAAGAGCAGAAAACCACTCCAGAAACACGTGGCAGAGATGAGTAAGCAAAGCCTTCCTGGTTGTTGATCTGTGGTGGACTCAGCAACTCCAGCAGAGGAAATATTTATCTTAGAAGGGTGCACAGCTTCCGTTAGGTTTTCACTCCAGCACCAAAACCTGGTGCTGAAAGCTTTCATGATCAGATGATTTTATTTCTTTCTTCCTTTGAGTCACAGCAGTGCCTTTTGCTGTGTGCTGTACCTGCTTAAGCAAACAGCCAGTGCTGTTTGGTGAACTTCGCGGGCCAGGCAGGAAATTTCTCGCAACGGTGCAGTGACAGAGCAAAACATTCACCTCCAGTGCAAGTTAGCAACACAGATAAATAGCAGAGTAGATTGGCCGGGTCACAGGTAGGAGACCTCCCCTCCTCCAATAAAAGCTGCCTTCCGAGGCTGGGTCCCTGGAATCCTAACAGTGCTGTTAGGCCAAGAGCAGAGATCCTCATGCCTGTGGTATTTGCTCAGAGGGCATGACCACTTTGGGCAAGTCTTTCATGTGAGTCAGCTTTAGCTGATCCATGGGAAAATTCCTTTGTGTTGTCAGGCAGGGTTTGCTCACAGTTTCAAAGGATAATCCGACTGAAAGGAAAATACATCTAAATTTTAGCATATTTTGGTCAGGTCTTTGACTAAACACAGTGCAAGGCAAAGGATGCTCAGTTTTTTTGCAGGCCACTTTTCATGAGGAAAGCCCTCTATAAGGAACATGCAGAAATACTCCACCTATCTCTGGATTCTACGTCATCTTTGACCACACCAAATGTCCTATGTGCAAATACCGATGAAATAGATTCAGGTAAAAAGTGTAAGTTCCAATAGTGATGCCTGGAGAAAGTAAAGAGCTAATCCTGCAAACATTTATTCATTTGGTTACCCTGTGTCTTGTCAGGTTATTCAGTCACTCAAGAAGGGGCAGCAGGGCCAGGGCAAAAGCAGGGCAGAGCATCTTCCAGTCCCCTTCTGCATCTCTGCATGAGGAGCATCCAGAAACCTCCACTGCCCCACTGCTGTGGAAGAGCTGTTCATTCAGAACTGAGCAGGGGCACCTGAAATCTTTGTGTCATTCGTTGCCACATGGCTGTGACACTCAGGCCTCTGTCAGTTGAATCCACTGCCAATAACGTGCAGCATTACTGAGATGGCAGAATGCAAGTCTGCCTTCTTCCAAAGCCTTCCTGTACCTGAAGGGATTCTGCAAGAAAGGTGGGAAGAGACTTTTTGCATGGGCATGGAATGACAGGACAAGGGGGAATGGATTTAAACTGACAGAGAGTAGGTTTAGATAGGATATTGGGAAGAAATTCTTTCCTGTGAAGGTGGGGAGGCCCTGTCACAGGTTGCCCAGAGCAGCTGTGGCTGCCCCATCCTTGGAAGTGTCCAAAGCCAGGCTGGATGGGGCTCTGAGCCACCTGGGATTGTGGCAGGTGTCCCTGCCCATGGCAGGGGGCTGCAACAAGGTGATCTTTAAAGTCCCTCCCAACCCAGACCATCCATGATTCTGTGATTTCATAACACACACACACACCTTGCCCATCCTTGGTGTCCTACTGCCATGTAAACAAATGATGGTCCCTGTAGGATGATGAACATGTCCTGGGCTTTCAGAGCCATGCTGCACTGTACATGCAACCTGGCTTGGTTCAGGTATTGCTTCCTTAAAAAAGCCAGTTTCCATGATGCCTCAAAGACAAGTTCAGTGACTAGAAGGAGTCCATATGTTGGCCAGTGACAAATCCTGCTCTTCTGGCACAAAGAACTTGAGGACAGTTGCAGGGAATGAAGAGCTTGCAAACTGGATGCATGGACACATAGTTTAGTCACAGACCTCTGGCTAATGCAAATTCTCCTAGCCTTTTGCCTTCAGTGGATGAAACTGTTGTTCTACACCACCTGAGAAGGGCAATACAGTGCATTGTAATCACTCAGCCATCAGCAGTGTCAAGAAAGAAGTTGTTAATCACACTTTTGGTTTTTTTCCAGTGTAAGTTGCCAGTCCTTTTTTTGTGAAGATAACCTTCAAAATGCCTTCAACCTCACTGCTGCTGAAAGTCTGTCAAGGTGAGCTCTCTGACAGAAATCAGATTGGTCACTGCTCTTGCCTTTACTCACAACAGGCTGTGAATCTTCAGAAAGTATAAACAAAAGATCCATAGCCTGAATCACAGTCCAGCCCCAGCATCCTTGTGAAGTGAAAGATATGGGTGCTGCTCTGAAAATGTGTCAGAGGTGAGGTGAACCCTGCGAGGAGATTTCTGGTGGCCTGCAAATGTAGAGACAGTAGAGATCCCACTAGATGTCCCTCTGCCCCTTTATGCTCTTGCAGAGTGTTGGCATCATGAACTGTCCCAGCTGTGCTCAGGTGCTGGACCTGGAAAATGGGATGGATAGATTCCTGTTACATGGAGCTTAAGGAAGAAGCAATGCACAAACAGCTGGGAGATGTGTGGATACTGCAGCAATGGAATTCATAAACATTCCTGAATGTGCCCATTGTCTGATGGCTGCCCGTGCAAATAACTACAAATTACTCAATTCTGCCACACTTTTTGCTCTCAAGAGTCTTACAAAGAAGGAGGAGGAGCCTCTGGTCCTGTAGAGGATGTCCTGGTGGGCACTGAAACTCTCCATATGATCCAGCCCTTCTGGGGATACATGCTGACTATAAGGGCTTCACTGACTGCTGATATTCTCACCTTTTAACAAAGGTTTTATGAAAACCTGTTTCAGCTTCTTGGCTGTTTATGAAGAACTTGTTCTGACTTCAATTTGCATCTTTGGTGTCCCCACAGATGTTTGCAAAGACCTTGTGAGAGTATGTGTGTGTGTTACTTGCTACAACATGAAACTTGAAAAGTAAATATCAGTACATAACATTCCTCAACACAAGCGACTGGAAAGTTGTTTGGAGGTTGTGTGTCATGTACACAGAGGTTTCCACAGGTGTTCCCTATAAACTCGATTGAAAATCCTTGTTTTACAAAGGCTCCTGTACAACCAATCTCCAGCCCCATGTGCTCAGACCCTCACAGTTGCATGAGGCCCATCAGGATATTTATTTCGGTGTGACACTGTCAGCCTTAGAAACTCTTAGCAGTGCACTAAGTCAGGTAACCCAAGCCCCCTCACAGGCGCTCTCAGTGCAATTAAAGCTAACGAGTGTTTATAGGTACATGCTTACTAGTACTTTTGATACCAGGGCTAAGAATAATTTGCATATGAGATAGAATCCAGTACTCAAGTTTAGGCCTGTAGAGCACATGACTTTTGCCTTTAGTTTTGAAAGCAGAGATTGCTTTCTGGGGTACCGGGTTTATTTGCACAGAGGGAAAATTTAAAAAGCCACCTGTCTGCCAAGGCCCAGCTTCTTTTTGAAACACTGTTTGCACACAGAACTGCCCAAGGGCTTTGCAGAGTCTTGGGTTCCTGGACCCAGCAGTGAAAATGAGACCTGGGAGGCAGGGCAGGTAGCTGGCAGGGCAGGGAATCACAGGGTAGGGAAAAGGGCACCATCCCAGCACCTCTGAAGGAGGCAGAGGAGAAAGCAGCAATGGCATCAGGAGTCTCAATTGCTGAAGAGCTGTAGACAGAGTCCTGAGCTCGCCATGCAGCTTTTGACATAGTTTTGTATTCCTCAAAAACTCCACAGAACAGCTGCACCCAGGCATCAAAGTACCTGATTACACAGCACTGTGCCTTCTGCAAGGTCCCCAATCTCACAAAATCATGTCCTTGCAAACAGAGGCCATTCGACCTGAGCAGAAGAACACAGAGGAGAAGACAAGCTTCTGGCACCAATAAAGACATTTCTGGAAATCTGGAGCATTTTTCTTTCCCCCTTGCTTTTCACTTAGGTCACAGCTTGGGTTTTTCTAGCAATGGCTGGGAGCCAAATTCCCAAAAACTGCTAGAAAGGCAGTTCTCATACTATTTACAGCATAACTCAAAGCCAGAATTAGCAGATATCTCATGAGTAAGCTCATTCTCATGAGATTTCTGGTCCAATTTTGCACAATGGGGGAGACAGAAGTGTTATGGCAGGACCATCTTAAGCTCCATACAAATATTACACGCCCAGACTGGTGCATTGTGCTTTAAACTGAAGTTTTTAATCAAAGGTGTGCCAGCACCCCAGAAACAGAAAAAGGGAGTTCCCTAATGACACGTTTATCTCATATTCTGGCAGGGAGAGCTTTTCAAAGACTCTGGTCTATGTGCTGCACACAGATGGGGCCAGGAAACAAAATGTTTACTGCCTGGTTTTGGTGGGGCTGTCCTCTTTCAGGAGCTAGAAGATGTGTTTTGGACTTCTCCCACTTTTCCCCAAACAGACCGTCTCCTTTCTCAAGATGGATCATTAATTATTGGGCTATGAGGAAAAAGAAGACACATCCCAAAAAGGTCAGGCTCTTGGGCTTCTGAGGATCCTTCTGGTTTGGACTCAGAGGTGACATGAGTTGGGGTGAGAAGCTTCAGGATGTTTGCTGCATGTCTCCTACTGTAAAAACTCCAGTGCCAAGGGAACTTCAACCAGGCAATGCACCTGGAGTGCTCAGGTGCACCAGGAATGAGTATTTCAGAGCCTCACAGTGCCTTGTGTTGCACTTGAGGACCAAATAAACACATTTTATGGGTTTGGACCAATGTGCTCGACCTCTTCTAGTTTCTGGATTTGCATTAATCTGCACTAAATGCAGATTGGTGTCTGCATTTAGTTTCAATTTATTGCCAGGTAGCAAAAGTGAAAACCACACAGTTATTCTGGGTGAATTCCCCATCTAAATTATCAATTCCTTTACTCTGAAAACACAACATAAACCTCAATTCATAGGAGCATCTTCTTGCTAAGCAGCTATTTATTTGATGATTCAACAACACTTGAGGTTCTCATGTCAAACTTTAAAGCAATTAAAAATGATGATTTATGAACAAAAGTATATGGAAACCATATGTCAAGAGACACAGGGAGCTTCATAGGCCTTCCTCAACAGCAGCAGCAGGACTTAAATTTATTTCAGTGTGTTTAAACTTTAGATTTAGCTTTTAAATTGGACTCAGTGAAGAGTCCTTTTCTGTTACTGCTTCTGTTAGAAAGGAAGATCTGTTCCTATGCATACTAGAGACAAGGCCAAAATTCTTTTTTAAATATATATTTAAGAGCAGGATCAAACCACCATTTATTTATACATCAATTAAGAAGTTCCATCCTTCCAGCTGGGAAAATGCTGTCAGACCAAATTTGTTACGTACTGTACATTTTATTTTTGGAGCAGAGAGCTAAGAGTAAGTTGAGATTTTTTTTTTTTCCCAGCAGAAAAGATATAGTGAATATTTTCAGGCATTCCTGGAATTAGATCAAGTTTTGAACTGGAGACAAAATCAGTGGTGCACATAATGAAAAACAATTAATTAAAAAAAAGAACAGAATAAGAAAAAAAAATCAAAACCTGTGTAATTATATCAGTTAGACTAATTTTAACAGCAATTAATGTCACTGTTATTTATTGATCAATGCCTATTGCAACTGCCATTTGGGAATCAATTCCCAAGAAGCTGTGGCTACTCTATCCCTGGCAGTGTCCAAGGCCAGGTTGAATGGGGCTCTGAGCAACCTGGAATAGTGGAAGGTGTCCCTGCCCATGGCAGGGGGATGGAACTGGATGATCTTTAAGGTCCCTTCCAACCCAAACCATTCCATGATATCTGTGGTTTCAAGAAAATTGGGGTGATTTTTCAGCAAATTCTCATTCACTGTTTCCAGCACACCAGTCCCACTTCTCCATCTTGCTCATGCTTGATCTTCACAGCAAACAGCCCAGTGAACTTTTTATGGAAAAGCTTTTCTGCTTCAGGGTAAATTTTACCCAAATCCTGCAGAACAGTTCCGTGAAGCAGCTGGAATGAACATTTGTGATTTGCTTTAGAAACCTAACTGCAGGATTTACATTCCTAAGGGAACAGGGACATTAGCTCTGATGACATTTTTTCCACTAAATTGGCTGGAAGTTCAAATATTTGCAGCAAAATATTTCTGTTGACCACTGAGATATGTGTATGGATCACAACAGCAACACAAATAAATTTTAAATAGGTCAATGAGATAACTTCCCGGGCTAGTCAGGAAACAAAGATTCCATTCCACACCTAAGAAAAAAATGGCACCACTGAGAAAAGTATTACTCAACAAAAGCTGAAATTTCACGAAGTTCCATGATCACCATTTGCAAGTCAATTGAATGAAGGTTCATAAATTAAATTATTTCTTTTATCTCAGTTAATCTTACTGGATCTAACACTCAAATTATGTTTTTAAATCACATTCTGGAAGAAGTTTTCTCCATCTGAAACAGCTGCCTCTCTCAGCAGGTCTCTCTTGAGCTCAGAACATGAAGAGAAGAGGGGCAGAAATTATTCTTACAGACTATATTCTGTAATAATGCAGAATAATACAGAAAACATTCTCCTTCTTTGAAAAGAAAATAAAAAAGCAAACAGTTATTTAATTTTCTAGTTCGCTCATACAGAAAAACCCCAAACAACCAAAAACCCAAAGAAATGGTCAAAACAGCTGGATATAGAAACTCCACAAACCCTTTGTACCCTGGGATCAAAGCAGCATCCAAAAGGATTTGGCATCAAGGGCATCCCATGGTTTGGGAGTACCTGATCTATGAGCAAGTGCTCAGAGGGAGGGATGCCTAAAGCTTTTCATAAGATCTACAATAAACCCATGTAAACTCACTCTCTGGCTATGATTTCATTCACTGATACATTGGGCCATCATATAAAGAACTTGATGCAGTAAAATTCTGAGGAACTCCCAAATTACTGTCTGGGACCTGTTAGAACTGGTGGAACTTGACAAAAATAAGAATACCATTCATTTTCCTCAGGCACTGATGCTGAGAAGGCAAAACTTTTCACCAAGGACAGACAGCAGGACTTTTCAGCTCATCCTGTGCTCCATCAAAAACATGTCCTGCAGGAAGATCTGTGTGTATTACACTGTGCTAGTAGCAGGTTAGTAAAAAAAAGGCAATACACCCAAAAAAGTCTGTATTATGAAATACTTTGCGTCTTGGCTAGTTTTTGTTATTCCCACAGCAAAAACAGCTCATTCTGTCTTTTTCATTAAAGAATAAATTTTTTTAATGCAAAATCTTCTTACAAAATTACATGCTTGGGATTTGAAACTTCTAGAAATTCACTTTTTCCCAGACTAAGATGGGAAAATATCCTTCTCAGAAAAAAAAAAAAAAAAAAGGTGCTTTGAAAAGCTGTAAGCATCTGAAATCAACATGTTTTGACAGATCATAATTTTTAATGTCAGCAGACCCAAAAGATGCTTGCAACAATCAGTTGAAAGAACAGTGAAAGGAAGGTTTATTACAGAAGACTTTTTTTCCTTTTTTAAATTTTCACAAGTTGCTTGCTTTGGCATCTGAGAAAGGCCTCATGGCACACATATCCTAGCTCCTGCTACTTTTTTGCAAAATATTACATTTCTTTTGTAGGAAGCATGAGCTGCTGGTGTGAGGAGAAGGAGGAAGGTCTGATTGATCATGTCACTTGGTCTTAAGGTCTGGTCAGTTTTGAATGTTATCTTGTTCTGCCAGTGCCAGACACCTCTGTTTATCAGTTTGATTGAAATTAACCCATGTGGTCCTTAACCTACTAAATACCCCTGTGCTGGAGTCCAGGGACAGTCAGAAACCCAAAATGCTCAAAAACTTGCTCATTAACTTCTCTCAAAGCTGAGCACTGCTTTGAGCAGGAGTTTGGCTCGGCTGCTTTGTTGGGAGAGAGAAGAACATGTAGTTTGTGATGTGATATCTCATAAGGAAGCAGCAGAGGAGTTGCTTAAATATCCCAGCCTCTAATGTGTTGAATGGGCACCGAGGCTGCTCATTCCCTGCCATCTGTTGAGTGAGGATTCAGAGCACTATGGAGTTCTTTCAGCCTGACAGATCCAAAGACACTTTCATCTGGGAGAAAAGTGCCCTCAAGGGGGAAATGGCAGGAGATAAACCTTCTGCTAAGACTCTGCTTGCTGGCATCGTGGCCATCATTCAGGAGCACTGAAGAGAAGTGGGATTAGAGCAAAAACTGCTGACATGTGTTTGAATGAGACCTATGCAAGACTGTTGGTCAAGTAGTTCCCTAAATCTGCATCTATTCCAGGTGCATGCCATGATTGGTCTCCACAGGAGGTAGGGATGAGCCAAAGGGAAGCAGATCACAGAGTCTGCTTTTGGCATCCCCGCATTTTGGTTGCACAGCCACACGCAAGCGTGACCTTAGGCCGCCATATGGATGGGGCATCCTTGTGAGGTAGATTTTTCACAGCCTGGGTGGGCAAATGGAGCACCAGGAAAGAATGCCAGCGCAGGAAGCCAAGGGCTTGCTCAGCCCAGAGTGTCTACAGGGGTGGCTGCTTCCATCCTTGGCCCAAGAGGACAAACACTGGGCAAGCAAAGCGTGGCTGAAGCTGCCTGGGAGACAGAACGGGCTCCTTGTGTCCATTCCACCGTTTCCAGTGAAGGGTTGTGGGAGCAGCAGAACAATGTCACCTCTGCACCCATCCAGCTGCTTGCCAGAGGCAAATGCAACCCCTGGGGTTCAGCTGCTTGTGCCCCAGCCCAGCTGTGGTGCAGCTGTGAGACCTTGGATCTGGCTGCTGGGAAAGAGCTGGGAAAAGCCTCACTGGAAGACTCTCTTCTTCCCTTGGGAGCCACCCTTAAGACCCTCAGCTTTGGTGTTTGCATGAGCTACAAAGCAGCTGTGCCTGTGCCCGACCATGCACCTCACTGGTGCACACCAGGGTCCTGCCTCGTTCCACCAAATTTTCCTGCCATCACTGACCAGATGGCTGCTCCTGCTCACTGGCACTCAGGTCCTGTGACACTTTTGCATTCAGGTGCTGCAGGGCTGCACCCTGGTTGGTGAGACACCACCCTGCCCACCCCGTTGGTTCCCAGATTACCTCCCCATAAGGAGCATCATTCAACTCCCAGCTGTAGCTTCCTGCTCCATCACACCAGTCAATGGTGGGCACTCCAGAGAGGGAATAGCTAAGCCATGGTTATTTATCACTGCTTTAAATCAACTGCATTTAGGGACCTGTTTCTGATGCTTGGTAACCAGAAGAGAACTGCTGTGTGTTCATTATGGGTGGGAAGGCTTGTGCATTTGTTTTTGCTGTCAGGAAAATACTGCCTCCTGTAATCTCCAGAGATGTGTCCTTCTTGTCTTCACATGACTTAGAAACCGGAAAATTCATCATTTCCTAGAAAGACTATCATATAACCTAAAAAATTCTTAGCATTAGGAAATACTAAGAAAGAAAATATCTTCTGTGAGGAAAAACTTTTAATCAGAAGCCTGTGAATTGAGCTGCTGACCAAGTAACAGATTCTATGCTTAGCTGGGAAATATTTTTTTGCCTTTGACAGCCATGGACCACTGGAAGTGGGACCCACAAAAATCCCAGAGAAACCAACCAGCCAACATGTTCCAAGGACCAGCTTCCCCAGTGCCAAAAGCACAAGGACCACCAAAAGCCAGAGTAACCAGAACATCTGAGTTGATGTGTCTGTACATTCCCACCCAATGGAAAACTCCCCGTGGCTCCTGAGCAGCCTGGGGATCCTCACGGATCTACCTGTTGCCTCGTGGTTTGTTCAAATTACAGTAAAGCTGCTAGGGAAGATTCCATGAAAGTCCACAATGACAGTTTGCTGTTTATAGAGAACTATCTTCGTGTAATTCATGGACACCTGATCTCCAATTACACGAACTATCTTCGTGTAATTCATGGACACCTGATTTTTTCTGTGGTTTGACCTGCATAAAAGGTCACTATAATATAAAAAAATAAAGTTCTATGTGTATGGAAAATGTTGCTATGAAAAGCCAGTGTCCATAGAGAAGACAGAGGAATCCTGCAACTTTATTGGAATAAAGGCAGAGAGTCCGCCGGGGCACACCCGTGGGGTTTTCTCTCTCTCGGTTTTGGAGGGTGCAGCCTCCTTTTATCCTGAACTCCCAGCTGTATGTTGCCCTCTTCCTTTCCCCACTGGCTGAGGCACTAGGAAGGTACAGCCTTCCCAAACCACCTGCAACATATTCCCCTTGGACCTGTCATTTTACCCCAAAGTTCAGGAACTCAGGCTTATGCGGCCCCATTTGTCTGCTTCAGGAGTAAAACTGTCTGGGCTTGGACAGTTGTGGCTTGAAGTTGGTAGAGACATTAAGACCCACTTCAAAGATGTTAACCCCCATACCTTCACCCATGGAATTGTTTGTAAAGATATTAGCACACCTCTCCTTTCACATGCAACCACTTGTTTTCTTTTTTCAGTGACCACCCCAACCTGACATAGCTGTCCTCTAATATCCTTCCCCTTTTAAGGCTACAGATTTATTACCTCCTACTGGCACAGTAATTTTTAAGCAGTATTACTGGAAGAAGTAGAGAGAAAGAAGATGTATTTTAAAGGCAGTGCAGTGCCTGCCTGGAAGCCCCTTTCCCAATCCCGGTCCAAGTGTGGGAGGGTATGTTTCTTTAAGGCTGGTTATGTGTTCATGTAACAAGGCAAGTGCATACGTGAAACGAGCTTCTCCTGAAGCTTTAAGTCTGCAGGGAATTTTCTAATGATCGTTTTTAGTTAATAGGCACAAGTTGTTAGCCTGAGCTGGGAAAGCCTTTTCTTGTGTGAGCCAATTCCACCCCCTCTTTTTTTTTTTTT
>VZRH01003220.1:83541-101756 GCA_013397555.1 Urocynchramus pylzowi
TTTTTTTTTTTTTTTTTATTTTGGAAGGTCAGGCATTTTCTGAAGCTGGCTAATGCAACACCTAATGTTTTCTTTGGGAGCTCTGCTAAACCCGCTCCTCTTCACAGCTGTGCGAAGTGTGATAGCGTCCATCCCCCTGCACCTCATTAACGGTATCTCCCTTGCCTTTTGTTCTGGTCAGGATGAACTGGAGTGGGAAGTAAAAGGGGTGATGGTTATGAAGTGTGTGGGTGAAGGGCATAATCAGAGGGGCTCTGCCTGAGTGTTGCTTGTTTTGGTGTTACGGCTGTTTGAGGTGCCTCCTGCTGAACCGTGTCCCATGCAAGCCAGCTCACGTCTGTGTGCCGCAGAGGAAACATTCCTGTCATTCTGACACCCTGCGAGGAGCATGCCTGGAGTACGAGCACCTGTGTGGTTGGCAGTCACAAGACTTTCAACTGGTACCTCTTGTGGTTGCCCAAAGGGACCTTTCCTCCTCTTGCAGCCTCTGGCCTTTGGAGGCGAGGGGCCTGGCCCCGTGGGGAAACTCTAGGAGGTGTCTGGGCTAGGCAGTGATGTCCACACTCGTGTTCTCTAACCCACTCAATTTTTTTTCCCCTTCCTTCTCGGTTTCCTCCTGCGCAGGTGTGAAAATGACTGGAGAGAAAAGAGGAAACTGGAGGTGCCAGGCTGGAGAAGACATGGGCTCCCTCTTCTGCAGCTGATTTGCCACTACAAGCAGTAGCCAAAACCTTCCCCCTCCTCTGGAAGCCCCGGGCTCCCTGCCAGGCTGAGCACGATGTTCCCAGCGATGCAGCGGTGGGAGCCCTGAGCTGGGTCAAGCCAAAGGCACGGCAATAAAGGAGGAGGAAGTCATGGAAACCTGTTTCTATTATGGTCCTTGTAAATAGCCTTCCAGATTATCTTCTTGATTATCGTGCCCTACCTGTGCTGTTTCCATCTCCGGGAAGCTGAGGGCTTTTAAACCTTGCAGCCCCACCCACGTGGCACTAAGTACCTGCAGGGGCAGAGGGCCAGCAGGAGCCCGGCTCGAGGGTTTCAGTGCCTCTGGAAGAAGGCCTTCTCCCCCTCTGAGGCAATGCGTGACTTCCTAAGAACACTGCATGAAGGAGGGAGGGCAGACCAGGAGACTACACCTCAACCACATGGGTTGTTGTTATCCTCTTGAAAGTTATCTCTGTGTTATCCCATCTTTCTCTGCACCTTAAACTGTGTCCTGCAATTGAAACTCTTTTTCACTGGAAAACAGATTTGTCACTCTTTCAGTTCCTTCAGAGAAGCAAATAAGTGAGTAATGCTTTCAAAGCTACCCAAATAACTCAGGAACTTGTGTCCCATTGTTAGCAATTCTGATTGATTTATTGGTTTTTTTTTAAAACTTGGCCCAAAATCTAATTTCCCAAAATAATGAAGGCACTTTGGAGCCACAGAGTCTAACTGTAAATTGAATTTGGTTTCAAAACCTAAATTCACCTGCATGCTTTGGAAATGCTAACCTTGATGTTCACACAAACCCAGTATGACTGCCAGCACTTGTTACACGTTGTTGCTTCCTTCACATAATTCAAGGATGGGACTGAAGGGCTCAAACAAAACCAGATTAAAGCACTCCAGCTGAACCAAGGTAGCTGGGTAGGTGCATATCCTCTTACTGCCCAGCCAGCATGAGCTGAAAAGTCCTTAACTTCTGCCACTTTCTTCTGAGGTTTCACATAACCGGGTTTTCCTCACTTCTGCCATGGGCTGGGCGTGCACACAGACACCACTGAGCAGAAGACAGCCATAAGTCATCAAGCAGCAGTGACTGCCATGTGTCTGTGCTCTTCCCTCCCAGTCTGATCCTTGGGCTGGGTCCCTCTAGCCCTGTGGAACTCACCTCCAGGGATCCGCTGGGAGTGCTGCTTCCAGCCTTAGCCAATACATCATGCACAGGTGTGGATGCATTTCAATAATGAAAAGCAAAAATCCTTTTGTCAGCTCCTCAAATCCAGGCTCTTCTTGGTAGTGCCGACCGCTAGGATGAGAGGAATGGGCAGGAACTGATGCACATGAAGTTCCACCTGGACATGAGGAAGAACTTTTAAAAATTCTACCTCCCTCACTCAGTTAATATTTTAAAATTAGAAGTGTGAAAATTTGGTTGGAGAAGACCTCCAAGATCAGCAAGTCCAACCTTTGATCAAAGCCCACGTTGCCATCCAGACCACAGCACTGAGTGCCACATCCAGTCATTCCTTTAATACCTCCAGAGACAGTGACTCTGCCATCACCTCCACCATTCAGGAGTGATAACATTACTAAGGATTTATTTTACACAAAATAATCATAATTACCAGTACCCTAAACCCAAAATCTTTTATGGAAATGCCAGCTGTGACAAAACCTTGGGAATGGTTAATGGTTTCTAAGGTCCTGGATGGGGTCCATTGCAGCAAGACAGACCCAAGGGCAAGAGTGGGCAGAGCTCTTGTGCTGTCCTTCTCCCCTCCCAGGGAGCCATGAAATCCCACCTTTTCCTGGCAATGCCTCTTCTCCTGAGCCACCCACTTCCCTCTCAACTTTCAGCTGAAGCACCTCCACAGGTATCTGCAAACTGAGGAAGCCAGGTGAACCACTTGACAAATGGTGACTTTAAGTTTCTGCCATTAATCCCAAGCAAATCAAGAAGTGGCATCAATTTTAGTACAGGGAATGATTGGTAGTTGCTTTTTTCTCACCTCAAAACTAAACATTTCAACTTGCATTGAATAAAGCATTCCAGGCTTGAAACACGAGGTTCTCTCTTTCCAGTTAAAACCAAACCAAACCAAACCAAACCAAACCAAACCAAACCAAACCAAACCAAACCAAACCAAACCTAACCTAACAAAAAAAACCCCTCCCCTCAAAAAAACCAATCAAAGACAAAAATAGATAAAATTATTAGTGAAAACCACTGATCACAGAGAGAAGGTAGTTGTGTCCCCTCTTTCCCAGTTCTGAGTGGTGGGGCTCATTTAGACCACTCCATTTGCCTTAGGGGACTCCTCTCAGGGAAGTGACTTCACCACCTCTGTGCTTTCACCAGAAGAGGAGAAGTCAAAACTGCTCTCAATCCCTTGGCTGACCTGAGTCTTCTTTGCCTGAACAAATATGTAAGAGAGCAGATCCTCTGACTCAGATGCTCCATCTCTTTGGTAAATGTCTTGTGGACAGAGTGGCCACCACTTTTCCTCATTCCCAGCCCTCCTTCCCTGACCCTGCTTGGTAAATATTTGAGTATTCCATGAAGAACTGGATGGCTCCCTTAGGAGCAGCCATGAACATCACCAATGAAAGTAGCCCAAACATGATGGAAAGTTAAGATCATGTCACCTCAGGAAAAAGAGAGGATGGATCTTGTCTATCCCACATCCTTGGTGCTAAGAGATGAAAAGGGACACATGATTTTTTTTTTCCTTTTGTTTTGTCAGTGTACCTTAATACATTTTTTATCCAAACAACTTTTCAATGAATACCAAATTTGTGAACAGTTTCTAGACAATAAAACCAGCATTTTTCTCAGCAAAATTCCCATTTGCCACCAAGAGGAAAGAAAAATCACTCAGCTCTGTCTTACTACATGTAGGTGAGCTGTGTTTCGTGTGAACTCAAATCCTAGCCTGGAAAAAAAGCTGCAATAAACCAAGACCAACACATACACTTGACCTCAGCACCATGGTCTGACTGTCCCTACACACAAATCTCATTTTGAACATTTCCTGTGACAAAAGGTGAGGAGGATTCAGGGCAGGGAGAGAGTTGTGTCCCTGCCATTTTCTGAAGATGTGAACAGCACCTCCCTTGCACACCCCCGTGTGTTATATTCCACTTGTCCCTGTCACACTCTAGATAATGTTGATTCTGTGCTGTGGAGGGTGTCTGCCTCTCCCCTTAACTAATCCCTGGGTGCTGGAGGGTCCTCTCTGGAGCTTGAGAACTTGACCTCTGCTGACACAAATTTGACAGGGATGCAGATCCATGTGGCTGCCCTCACTCATCCCCACTCACCCCAGGAGTTCTCCCCTGATGCCCTGTCAGCACAGGCTTTCAGACAAAAGATACTGGTGAAATCAACAACACCAAAGGAATGTGGCCTTCTGGCCTTTGATTGATACTCCTTATTTCAACAAAACCTTAACTCAGTTGAAAATATAGCGAACAACCTGTTATGGCATTTCCAGACAGGACATGTCTGCAGAACTTGCAGGGTCACTGAGGCAATATGTTTCAAAACAAATAATGGGTCTCGCTTTCAAAATCACAAGGTCACTTTATCTGTACTTCATTCTGCAGTCTGCCAAGCTGCTGCTCTCAAACATTATCAGCCCTTAGTTACTACCTGCCTTACAATGATGCCTAGAAATTAAGGGTTTCCCGGTGCCAGATGCGTAATGGGACACATCTCCTGCCTTAAAGAGCTTCCCATCCCACCAGGCTGTTTGCAGACAGGCATTTGGGGAGAGCTGAGACTGCAGAGTGAAAGCTCAGCACAGAAGCCTGCTTTGGGAGCCATGCCATGCCCCTCGTACATCTCCCTCCAAAACAGGAGCCCCTTTTCCCAGACAGTGACCCTCTTAGTGCCTTCCTGCTGGGAGCTTTCTGCCCATCATCTTGGAGCATCCTGACCACTGTGCCCAGTCTCTCAGAAAGGGGGAAAGCAGCACCAGCCAGAAAAGCCAGGAAAGCAACTGTGATGTCAGACAGACATCGTACCCTTCACAAAACAACCCTTTGAAGGGTGCCTTCACATGCTCTTCCTGCTCTCCACAGGGAATTTCGAGGTCACTCCCCCTCTAAGAAAAATTGCAACTCTCTCACATGAAATTGGAAACATTTAAAAGCTCAGGCTATGGCTGGCATCTACCCTAGGCCAAATTTTGATCCCTTTAATGGAGAAGAGAGAGAATTTCCACAAGGGATAGGAGTCAGGAGAGATTCAATGAGCAGAGACCTCTGTCCTAACAACAATATTTTACTGAAGTATTAACTATAACATTGAGGTATTTTATAGCTCCACCCTTTGGAAATGATTTTCTTAGAGAAGAGGAAAAATGTTTAATGCCCCGGTTTTCTCAGAGCTATTCAGCCCCCACTTGCAAACAAAATTTTTCAAAATATTTTTCTTTCCTATCACACCCTCTCTCATTTCTTTGGGTGTCAGCAACTTCTTCCCTCTGATGCAGTGGCCCTGCCTTCCACCAGCACGCCTGGCTCCCGCTGCTCTCACATTAGGAAGGAATCATTTGTTGTCCTTTGCAAAGCTGCCAGGTACTCCTACATGACAAAAAGCCCCAACTGTGCTTTAGGCAGAGCAGCCACCCCCCTCCTGCTCAGTTCTAGCTGGTTAATGAATAGAGTGATCCCAGGATATCCCAATATTTGAAAAAGACACTTCCAAAAACAACAGACAAGTGCAGTGAAATGTAGTTGCAGATCAGGAAGGTGGAGCAGGTTTCTCTGCAAGTCTGTCTTTAGTCCATCCTGACAGTGAACCTCTCTGCAACCCAAAAAATGCAGGCTGCTAACAACCTCACACAAGTAGATTATTTCTGCAAACACCTTCACAGAACCACACAGAATCACAGAGTGATTTGGGTTGGAAAAGACCTCCAAGATCAAGTCCAGTCTTTGACTGATCACCACCTTGTCAACTAAACTATGGCATTGAGTACCACAGCCAGCTGTTTTTTGAACAAAGGACTGTGACTCCATCACCTCCCTGGGCAGCCTGTTCCTATGCCAGCCACCCTCTCCATGAAGGAAGTCCTCCTGATGTCAAGCCTGGGCCTTCTCTGTGTCAAACTGAGGCCATTTCCAAACAGAAACACCAATAAATACTGAAGTAATGAACTTAACTTTTCTTTATAAGACTGTCTGTTCAGCTGCCCGTAACATGCTTTAGGGGTGGGGGCTTTTGGCTGGCAGGACCTTTTGCCCACTTTGATGCCACTAAACATAACCAAATTGTCTCAGCTTTCATTGGAGTAAATCAGACTTGGTCTTCTCAGGTGTAAACATGGCAACAGATAGCAGGAATTGTAACATTCATTAAGACACATTAAATACATTGTTTGCACTGGTGAAAGTCCTATGTGGGACTCTGGAGCAGACAGCAAAATTGACATGTGAGAAATGTATCAAAAGAGGCTAAAGCTGCAGTTCAGTAACAGCAACCTGGAAGCTTCTGCAATTTAAGATCAGTGATGCTGAGAGATCTTCAGCCAGTGCAAACTGCTGCTGATGGAACTAAAGCAATTTGTATGAAAACTGTATGAAAATGATCTGGCCCAAGGTAGACATCATCTTTTAGCAATTCCAACATTAGAAAAACCCCTCTATTAGTTAAGCTACTCCTCAAACATACTACTAAAAATGAAGCCTATATTTACCTTGGATGAGTCTATGATACCTTGGATCTTTTCAGCAGCTTCAGGGCACAAAAATGGCCTTCTCAGTGTAACCTGGGTATAAATACCCTCATATCTTACTCCTCCCAGACAGGTAACTAATTGTTTAGTGAAATACACTGCCCCACAGCCCTGGAACCAAAAAACAGAGGATACAGCCCCATCCCAGCTCTGGGATGAGCACACCCAAAATCAGTGCAGACTCAGGTTATTTTGTATGTAGAATATCAGGGTCTTCTTAAGTGAAAGCCACATTTAAGGTAAGAGAACAACAAACACTCTACATTCCTCCTCTCAGGGTGCTTAAGGAAGGGTGAAATGTATTTATTCACACCTATTTACCTCCTCTGCCTTGGCTATATTCAGAGAGCTGTGCCAGCAGTCAGTACCAAGCCATATCTCACTGGAAGATCTGCTTTTATCAGAACTACTTATTGTCCAACACCCTTCTCCCTCCAGAGCTCAGCAGATGAGATATGACTGCCCTGTGCTCAGCAGACTTCCGTTATTGGAGCCCCATCTCTGATCAGATGGCATCTCATGAGCTGCCTCCTTCTGATTGTGTGTGCTACACAAATCTCACTGCTTCCTTGAGGCTGTGGGAGATGGAGGATTGTCCACTCTGCTCAGCTGAAAGCCTCTGGACACAAACCAGCTGCATGGAGAACCATCACTTTTACAGAGATAGATGGTCAGAAGCTGCTGGAGGCTGGAGTCCAGAACTACTTTGTTACCAGTGATTTATGTGACATCTGTAATTTCTAAAAGCCAGCTGCTTCTAAAACCAGCTACAGACAAAGAGGCCAGGCTCTAATCTTTGTTATGTCAGTTTATCTCTGCAGTTACTCCCACTTTACACCAGGTAAGCAGAGATCAGAATCTCACTCTGTCTCGCTTTGCCTGGGTCATAAATAAACCCATTAGGGTTTGTCCTGATGATGTAATGCAATACCCCACATCTATTTGTGTCACTGGAGTTGCTGTGGGGGCAGCCAGAGCTGGCATTAGATGATTGCCATGTTTTTCACACAGGGAAAATTAGACTTTTATTCCTAGCTCCCATTCCAGCATCCCAGTGTCTCTTAACTCCCAGCTCCAGACAGCTGCTTGACTGTTACTCCAAATGTAGTGTTAGGGGCAAACAACTGGGATACTTCCTGCCCACTGAGCCTGGAAAATCCCAGAAGGAGACAGCAAGGGCAGTGACCATTCTCTTCAGTTGAAAAGTCAGCTACCTTCAGTTTCTATCAATCTTTAGGACTAGGAAAAGGAATACCTACTGGAGGGAATCTACATGATACCTATACGTAGAGGTCCTTGATTTATATCCAAACACGAAGTACTGCTGCTTCCCATCATATACTTGTAAGTCAGAGCAGTGGTTACTGACTTTTTATCTGGAGGTCCTGGACTGCTGTAAACCAGTGTGAATCTCAGCTCTCATTTCCAAGATAGTAATATCCTGTCCCTCAGCTGCAGAGAAATGCTTGAAAACAGACTGAGTGAAGACTACTACTGCAAAAGAGTAAAAAAAAAGAAATAAGAACCCAAAATTTGAGGAGTGCAGGATTTGGGAAACCCTTGGAACTGGAAGCAGTCTCCATGCAATGTCTGTCACTCTTGTATGCACTCATATTCACTCCCCAAATTGGGGCACAGCAGTCCTTTACCAGCCTGTGCTAAAGTGGGGAGATACATGAAATTGAGGTGCACCAAGAGACTCAGCAGCTCTTCAGAGACTGCAGCCATCACCAGGTTTGCACCAACACTGGCAGCTTTCAATTAATCAACCACTAGTAACTGTGCTAGAGAAGAGAGAACAGAGCTCTGCAACTACCCTGGGCACAACTTTTGCAATGGTTTCAGAGAAGGAACAAAAAAACCCTTCCTAGCCCAGCCCCTGTGGGCAGCCCATACAAGAGCAATAAAAGAGGCATCCTGTTGGGATGCTTCCATCCCAGTGTCTTGCCTGCAGGCCTGTGCCCTGTGTTCTTGTGCTGCAGCTATGGCTGGTGCCCTGCCAGCTGCAGGGAGGGCCCCTCTCCCTCTCAGGGTCTCCTGATCCCAATTCTCCGGCTCATGGCTCTCCCGCTCTCATGCAGAGCTGGCTGCTGCCTCCGTTCCACTGCTCCTGCTCCCCTGCAGTTCCCACTGACTGGGGCCCCTTCTGCCTGGACATAGTTGGGAATTGGTCAGCAGGAGCAATTTGGAGCAGGAAGACTGGCAGATTCACTTCTGGGCTGCTGGGATATTCCCACTGGGTATGGGTGAAGCAGTTTCACATCTTTCCTATAAAACTGCCCAAATCACAGATAACAAATTAGTCCTTCTCACCCCATGCACACATTCATAGATCATAGAATCACAAAATCAAAGAATGGTTTGGGTTGGAAGCTCATCCAGTTCCAACCCCTCTGCCACAGGCAGGGACACCTTCCACTATCCCAGGTTGCTCAGAGCCCCATCCAGCCTGGCCTTGGGCACTGCCAGGGATGGGGCAGCCACAGATTCTCTGGGCACCCTGTTCCAGGGCCTCACCACCCTCACAGGGAACAATTTCTTCCCAATATCCAATCTAAACCTGCTCTCTGTCAGTTTAAATCCATTCCCCTTGTCCTGTCACTCCAGGCCCTTGTCCAGAGTCTCTCTCCATCTTTCCTGTGGGCTCCCTTCAGGCACTGCAAGGCCACAATGAGGTCACCCCAAAGCCTTCTCTCCTCCAGGCTGACCAATCCCAATTCCCTCAGCCTTTCCTCCCAGCAGAGCTGCTCCATCCCTCTGGTTCCCTTGGTGTCCCTGCTCTGGCCTGGCTCCAGCAGCTCCCTGTCCTTCCTGTGCTAGACCCAGGGCTGGATGCAGCTCTGTAGGTGGGATCTCACAAGGATTTCTCAGCCTTGTCCCTGAGTGTGACTGTCCAGCTTTATGAATTAATAATGTCACTGTTAGACTGACTCACAAGAAGTTGACTGAAACTGTTGTCATTTGTTAAATGCCAGTCCTTTCTGATCATCTCCCAGCAATTAGAGCTACCCTTCATTGACACGTCAACTGGTTCATAATACCATCAAAGTGGAATGTCAAGGATGTACCATTTTTAGTTAATTCAAATGCTTGGGTGAAACTCATGACTATTTCTTGGGAATGCAGCGTGATTTAGAAGTAGACATTCCTTGAAATAAGAAGAGTGTGTCAGAAAGAACACCATCATAACTCTACAGCATTGGCCCATTTCAGCCATCAAAACAAAATCACTCTCACAATCCTATGACAGAGCTTTATACATTGCATAACTAAATAGTCTTGTAAGCTCATAGAGGATGCAGTTTCCAGGCACTGATAAATCACCACAGAAGCCAGGAATATACTTCCAACAAAGAGGAGCACCTTTCCCCACAGGGGGATGTGTAGTGGGACTGTTTGCAGATCAAGGGGCTGGCCCACTGAGCTTAAGAGCAGAACAAGATGCCTTCAGGTAACCTTTAATGTTAAATTCAGAAGTCTGAGGCTGAGGGAAGAGTTTGAAGAGCTGTTGTCCAATCATACCACATTTAAAGGTGTTTGCAATGCAGGGCTCAATTTTCTTTCTATTTCCACTGCTGTAAAAATAACTCTTATTCCAAGGTCCTTGGAAAAATTTAATTTGCAAAGTAAAGGCAAACCGGTTACATGTCAGTCACTATTTTGAATACCTTTGTGAAATCCATCAATAAAACCTTATCCTGACAAGTGACCATCCCTGCCTCCAGGGTAAATCCCCTTAATGGTCATTAAGATGACCTTAATTCCTAGTGATGGAGTATTATATTCCATAGCAATTGACACCTAGCTAAAATCCAGATATCAAGAAAATGCTTCAGTTGATTTTCTTTATGTATTCTGTATTGCTTTTGCTCAATTCAAATGCTTTAGCATAAAGATACATTTAAATTTAATTCAGAAATGTTTCATTTGCAGGCCTCTTCTTCCTGCCCTTCTGTCACATAACTACAAACCTTCTGCCACCTTGTGTGACAGAGGCAGCTGAGTCCAGCAGTTCTTATGGATATTTTGCCTTTGACTGCACAAAACAGCAACCAAAATACTTTTCAAACTCATAACAACTCCTCCCAAAAACATTGGGAAAAAAAAAATCTACCTGTGAGTTACAGACATAATTCACTCCCAAGGATCCAGGTGGTGTTCAAATGGATGAACTCAAGAAGGCTCCATGAGTGAAGAATGCATCAAAAATTTTCTACTGAAAAATGTTTGAAAAGATTTTTTTAACTAATCCATATATTTGGTAAAACTGTTTTTATGGATAAATCAATTTTACTCACAGTTTGACAGGCAATATTCAAATATTTATGCTGATCACAGAAGAAGATCAGATTTATTTTTTTAAATCTGCTAGAATCTTTGTGTCACTCCACAATTTTTCTCAGTACTAATAATTTGTTAATAATTTGGCCAGGTAGCCAACAGAAAAAGGTGTTCATTACTCCTGGAGTTCAAAGGGAGTCCCCACCTGCCTCCCATGGAATCCCTGCCTCATGCCAGTGCCCTCCAAACCAGCATGTGAGACTTGAATGGCCCTCCTGGCACAGTGCTGGGAGCCTTCCCTTCGGATCCCCAAGTGTGCAGCAGCCAACTGGCCTGCGAGGAGCAGCAGAAAACGGCTGAGATAAAGCAAGCCCCGCCAAAGTTTGGATGCCCATCTGAATGCTGGCTGCTTCATGAGGAATAATGCTTTGTGCAGGGAGAGAGCTGCTGCTAATGACCCCTGCTCAGGAGAGCATTTAAACAGAGGCTTAACTCCATCTCTATTCAGGCTGGCACTTATGTCTCAGTTTAAGTGCTGTGCTGAATAGACTTTTTCCCCCTGAATCGGGGCCAATTTCAGTTCATCATCCCCGAGGAACAGATGCATTCTTTCCCCCCTTTCTGACAAATGTGGTAAAACATGTAGCTAATATTTAACGTGGCAGAGGGGACGTTCTGGGTTAAAAAGAGGAAGCTCCTGGCTTCCTATCAGCACACCTGTGTTCCCCCAAGTCTCAGTGGTACTCGCTTCTCACAGATGGATGGTGGAGGTCATAATCCACTACCTTGTGAAGCAAAAGGATGTGTCACATCAGGCTGGCTTAATGGGGAACACCTCCTAAATCCATCTTTGCAGGATTACATTAGTAGGAAGCAGGACTTTGGGTTTTTTCAAACTTTAAGACTCAGGGGGGAAAAAGCTACAAAAAGCAAAATATTATTAGCCATTGTTCAATGAATTGTGCTTGATTACCCCACATGGACACAGTGGTAAGAACATATCTCACCTCCTAAGGTTCAACCATGGCCTTAGGAATAGGGGATGGGAGGAGATGCAGGAACTTCACTCACCATTGAATCACAAAATGGCTGGGTTGGAAGGGACCTTAAAAGCTCATCCAGTTCCAACCCCCTGCCATAGGCAGGGACACCTTCCACTGTCCCAGGTTACTCCAAGCCCTTCCAACCTGGCCTGGAACACTTTCAGAATGGGGCAGCCAGAGCTGCCCTGGGCAGCCTGTGCCAAGCCCTCACCACCCTCACAGGGAACAATTTTTTCCTCATATCCAATCTAAACTCACTCTACACCTGGGCATGAGAAGAGGCAAATTTCTGTCTGAGTTCATCCCAAGGAAACAAAAGGGACACTGAGACTTTTGACTTTGTGGGGGCACTGTTGATGCTTCCACAATACACGCTGCAGCTTGCACAGTCCTGGCAAATCAAATGCTGTTTATATTCAGCACAAAGCAGGGGAAGAAGGAAACAGGAAGACTAATTAAAAGTTTTCTAGGTGGTAAACATGATGACTGGAATCCATGGAGCAGCTGTCTGTCTGCTGGAAAAATGGTATCCTGATGTCTTTAGCCCCGGTAAGCACCCCTGTCACTAAGATGCCAAAAACAAGTTAAATTTCATTTAGCTCATTATTCACATGGGAAGGAAGAAGAAGAGGAAGATGAGGATGGTGCCCCTAAGGTCCCTGGAAGTGTAGTGCTAGCAAAGCTTTGGAATCTGTTGCAGGGAGCCTGGAAAAGTGAAATCCATATTGAATGATGACAATGTTCTCATTACAATCAACATATTTCACAAGATTCAGCTATGTAAATACAGCGAGTGCTTTTTTCCTCCACACAGGGTGCAGCTTGCAAAGCCTAAGGAATTTCTCATTGCATTTTCTCATATATGATCTTGCAGCCTTCCTTTCTCTTTCATATTATAAACATATTATTACAAACAGGCAGTGAATAGACCTTTTTTTTTTTCCTTGCATTACTTTTTTTAAAAAATGAATTGTTATCAGATTTAATGATATGATAAGCTTTAAAGTTCCCCTGGGAAGCTACCACAGCCATACTGATTTACATAAGCATTTTCCTACACATAATACAGCATGCAAGCTCTCTGATCTCATTATTCATTAGAAAATTAATGATAACTCTCAAATGTGAAAGCAGAGCAGTTCTGCAGAGAGTGCTGGAAATTGGCTAGTTCTCGACGCGGTAGTCATTTTCAATTTACTGCCTTGAAAAAAAGATGCTTTTAAGCAAATAAAAGGGTGCTGACATCAAACAGATACTTGTCTTGCTGCCAGGGAACGAGATGCCTTTTAAGGCAGGAAGGTGGGACTTGAGTGATGTGAATAGGAAGAAAAGAAAACAAGCCAGTCAGAGTTAAGCAGCTCTAACCCATTCATGAAAAATGTCTAGGCTCATTTCCTCATTGCCAGAGGTCTTTTTTGCTTAAATTCTAAAGCCCGTGCTCTGTTCTTGCCAATAATAAATAGCAGCCTGTTCTTAGAAAAAGTGCAAACTACGGAGATTTTTCTAAGTGCTTTTCCCCAAGCTACACAAATTGTGACATCCCATAGACCAAGAGACAATGTTAATAAACCCCTCAAAACTTTGCTAATAACCATATCCTGAAATTGAGATTGTTGTGGAATGAACGATGGCATACTCACTGCTGGGGAACAAGAGCTTGATAATCAAGGATGGCGTGGATTGCCATATGACTGACCAGATTAAGATCTGATTTTTATCCTGGCTCTATTTAGATGATGGGAGCAGCAATGGGAAAGGATAACTCTGCTCTGCAAGTCTGAGTTTTGGATATGACTAACAAACAGGATGATTGTTTCTGTCGCTGTAGTAACACAACTGTCAGGGCATTGGGAGGGAAGGGGGGCTCTCACTGCACAGTGTCTCCAAGTGAAACACCTTTGTGTTCATCTCTTCCAGCAAGATGGATGAAACCTGTGCCTGCTGCTTGTTGAAGTAGATAAAATCTTTCTTTTTGAGATTTGATTGCTGTTTTTTAATGTAATTCATAGCTCAGATAGCAACAGAAATTGCTCTGGGGTGTGGTAGAAAAGGGATATTAGACATGCACTGCAACATCCTGTTTTGGAACTAGTTTAGTATGAGGCTTACAGGCTCAGCATTACAAAATTCTGCACTCAAGCTGTCACTTGCCAAATTTTTTGCACATTAGTTTTGTTCTTTTCTTTCTTGTGATCGGTAGCAACATAAAAGGAAACATCTGGTTCTGCAGGGTCCAAATTAGGGGATGCCAGAGGAAAAACACTCCAAAGCAACATCAAATTTGAAATAACCAGGCAGTGTGAGAATTTGTGCCATTTACAAACTCTTCCAGTAGGGAACCAGAAACCTGGGAACTCCACCAGTACAGAAAGAGCACCACCATTGTATTGATGTTTTGACCACATCTTCAACCATTATAATTTCCAACAAATAGATGATGAAAAAAATTAAACAAAACAAAAATCGTCCAGTTATAGGTGTCACCTGAGTGTCAGCTGCAATTTAGAGGACAAGACTTTCACACCTTTTCTGAATTGAGTTAAATGCCTCCCAGGGGAAGGGATGGGTCTGTCAGACAACATCACTATGGAGGTCTGATCACAGAATTACTGAGCGGTTTGGGTTGGAAAGGACCTTAAAGATCATCCAGTCCCACCCCCTGCCATGAGCAGGGACACCTTCCATTATCCCAGAGTGGGGATATGTGGGGCTCAGAGCCCCATCCAAGCCTGGCCTTGAACACTTCCAGGGATGGGGCAGCCACAATTTCTCCAGGCAGCCTGTGCCAGGGCCTCACCACCCTCAGAGGGAAGAATTTCTTCTTAATGAGGATGTATGTTTGGGGTTTAGATTAAAATCTCTGATGGGTCTTTATTAATAATAAGAGCTATTTGGCTGAAATATCAAGACACGTTTGCAGAGAGAAGAGATTTCCAGTCTGGAAGGAAAGGAAAATCTTACTTGTCCTTATGTGATTCATCAGCTGCAAGAGTCTTGTATGGAACCCCTCAAATCTGCACTAGAAATTATTGAACACAAAATAAACTCCTCTTATTCACAGCATAAATCTGTGCAGCCTCCAATCTTGCAGCTAAGAACTATGTGATCAACACCTACAAATATCTTTATGGTCCAGAAAAGCAAAGGAAGTGTCCCAACTAAAAGCACTGCATACAGAATGTCAGGACAGCCATGAGATGCAAAGTATTTTTGCAATATTTTATAATAATAATTTCCCAATATTTTGCAGTACTTTATACAAATGTTTTCCTTTAAGTTGCACTTCTGCAAATCCTTGAGGCTGACAACACTGAAAGCAGCAGATCTGATCTCCTGTACCATTCCCCACTCTTCCCTTCTGCTAGCATGGGTATTTCTGCAGCCAGGTGAAATGTCCTGGGGGAATTGAAAAAAAATACTATTTTTCTTTAATGTGTTTAATTCAATGATTTTCCCTACTAATCCAGACCAGAGAAAGAGTGGCCAGCAGACAGAGAGCAAGAGTGAGGCTGTTTCTTTAGGCAGCAGTGCTAGGTGATTTTAAATGTCTGTCAAACCAAACACAGCCTGGGCAGCTACTGGTTCTATAATGGGACCAGTCAAACAATCCCTTTAGGGATGCCCCTAAAGGGAGAATTATAGGTAAGGATGCTCCCAGGACTAGTGAAATGAAGGATTTCCTCTAGAAATCTCACTGAGTAACCACAAATTGGAAATGGCAATTGTAGGTGTCTGGATAAAGGGGGAGAAAAAATGCCCCAGCGAATGAAGCAGGGTACAGAAAAGGTGTAGGTAGCTTCAGAGAGCCTCACTTGTGTCCAGCAGACCTAAAGTTTAACTGTGCAAGATAACCTTTAAGATATGACATGACCCTGAGTGGATGACCTGGAGATTTCTGCAGCTGAGGAAAATCTCAGTGAGAACTCACTCCGCTAAGTGGCCCAATGAAAATGGGTCATTGCAGTCTGGAGAAAATCCTAGAGGACAACTAAGGTAATGAACTGAGTCAGGGATGCTCTGAAATTGGAATATTTTCTTTTTTCTAGGAGTTTCAAAATGCTCCAAAGCTCTAATCAGGTGCCAGATGTGGGTTTCCTACAATGGGCTTCTCTCTGTTCCTTGTAGGTGGCATTTGCAGCTAATGCAGGGGGATCTGGTAAATCCAAAATATTTCTAATTAGTATGGCTTGTCCAGTAAACGTGGACAAATCCTTGGGTGACCACAGCCCAAAGCAAGATGGAAAACTGAAGGCAGTGGGCTAAATTTCTCACCAAACTACAGCCATCAATTTGAGAGCTGATTATTACCTCATCCCAGTTCTTGTGGAGACATTTGTTTATGGAAGTATGTAAAGTCCTTAGCAATAGGCAAGCCATGGAGAGACATGACACAGGACAAACACACAGTGTCATCCTCCTAGCTCAGCCCCCAAGTCAGGAATCTGGGTAGCAATGCATTCTGTGGGCTACACTTCAAAGATGGGTGCCTAAATCCACAATTCTGCTTCTAAAAGCAGGTACTTAGGAATCTAAAAATAGGTCTGCATAATTATCCTTTGGAAAGCAGTTTTTAAACTGTGCAGCTGACACTTGGGAATTCCAAGTGGCTGATCAAACTGAATAGAAAACTGTAGCTATAAAGTGAATGAGCCACCAGACTATATTGAAAAGACCAGCTTATTATGACGAGAAAAGCCAGTAGCACTTTTCCCATGATCACCAGCACTCTCATTTCCACAGCACAAAGTCCACTGAAGATGAGAAATTAGTCCAGTATCTCACATCTGGGTAGTGCCCTGTTCTGTGTTTTCCTTTGTGTTTTTATCAGGCTTGATTTTTATTTCAGTGGGATGTTGTCTATAATTTGCAAAGTGTGTAAGGCAGGCTGTGTATCCAGGAAGCTATTAACCACAAACCTGTGATTCCAGGGGAGAGGAGAGGGCAAAAATTCCTGGAAATCGAGGTTTAGAAGAAAAATGGTGTGGGTATTACTTGGAGAAAAGAAAAGGTATTGCTATAGGAATCACACTGAACAGAATAAAAGTCTGGATATGGAAGTTTATATTCA
Organism: Urocynchramus pylzowi; assembly: GCA_013397555.1. Classification (NCBI taxonomy): domain Eukaryota; kingdom Metazoa; phylum Chordata; class Aves; order Passeriformes; family Fringillidae; genus Urocynchramus; species Urocynchramus pylzowi. Next base: position 100,383 of record VZRH01003220.1, read on the forward strand.
GAAATCTCACAAAAATCTCTTTCTTTCAAGGCAGATGCACCTGGTACTTGCAAAGTAAGTGCCACACAAACAGCAGAAGTTGAACTGAAACATTAGAACCATAGAGTCGCTTCAAAAAACTAGCAAAAATCCAAGATGAGGTTTAGTGTTGCCATTCCTGATGGGATCACTGCTTTAAGAACCTTCTTGCCTTGAGAATTGTTGGGGAGCCATCACAGGTGCATGATCCAACACAAAGCTGGACAACAGCAATGCACAACACCTGACACAACATAAACCCTGCTGGTACAGGACTGACGTCTCAACAGCGTGAACAGCGAGGTGAGATGACACAACACTGACCTTGGTGTCCTGTGGAGGGATGTTTGTGACCTGATATCACAAATCCTAAAGCAAGATTCAACGTAGTGTTAAACAACAACCAGAAATTCATAAGTTCAGATGAGCTGAATAATGAAGACAGTTTTTCCTTTCACAGCAAGGACATCTAAGAGAGATCAGAACACCCAAACTAAGAGTCCACGTTTGTGTCCATTGAGTGGTGACCCTGCCCATGGCAGGGGATTGGAATGGGATGATCTTTAAAATCCTTTCCAACCCAAACCACTGTGATTTGGTGGCTCCAAGGGAAGCCTACGCAGCAAGCTCATAAAGATGTGTAAAGACAGGCAAGATCACTGTCATTCCCACTATTTCCTTTAGGCATCCATAGCCCCAGTGTACAGTCTCACCTGGACAGTTGATGGTAGGTGAGCTGAATCCTGACTTGAATTTCCAGAGAAATGTGAAATTGTATAAGACTTTTTCTGTAAATCATATAAACTTCTCCTTCCTTGGCTCCTGGAAGGTTTTTCTTCCAGCTCTGACTCTGCTGGTACCAGGCAGCTTGGGGTAGAGATATTCCAAAGAGGAAAGAATGCCTGATCCAGTGGTCCTAGTTGCTGTGGATCCTATAATAATACTATAAATTAGATCTGAAGCTCATCTTTTGGGACAGAGAAGACAAAGAAAATTTACAGTCTTCTCTACCAGATCTGTACAGGAGTTGAAGTGTAAAAGGTGCCCAACCCTTTTCTACTTTTCCTCTCTGCAACCTAAGAAACACACAGTATTTTTATTCCAGTAGACATGATAATATTAGTTCATATAATTCCAAATGTATACCTATGATATATTTAGATGCATACTGTATTATTTTTACAAAATACTTTTCACATTTCACTGTGAAAGTTTATGCTGTGTAGCAAGATGCAGTTCATCATGACTGCTCATTTCATGTGACCATTAAATAATGTGTATGGGCACAAGCACACAGCAATGGGAGAACATTAAATGCAATGCGAAGTGATGGATCTCAAAAAAAAAAAAAAAAAA
>VZRH01003220.1:101866-115331 GCA_013397555.1 Urocynchramus pylzowi
GTTTTCATAAGATCAAACACCTTCTGTACTGGAACAAATTCTTTTTTTTTTTTTTTTTTTCTTTAAAAAGGGTTTTATTTTTGTCATTTAGAGAAGCATATAGAAATTGAATGCTTTATTTTGATTCCTCAAAGTTCAAATTGAGAAACTTTTATATACTTAAAAGTATATATCAAAATATACTTTTAAGATCAGTCTGTTTCAAAAGACTTCCTTTTTTACAGCATGGAGATCAATCAAATATTCAGTGCAATCTTGCCATGTCCTCAGTGATGGAGGTTATGGAGTCTGACCAGCAGTTCTTCCAGGGCAATATGGAACACCAGAACCACACAGCTCTCCCTCTTTTCTCATCACATGCTTCTCCACCCTGGTTTTAAGGACTAATTCTATTAGGTGAAGCTTAGAGAATGTTCTGGGAGGCCAGAAAACTTGGGAAACCCTCAGAGTTGACAGTCAGAGCGTGTCTTTGTCAGCTCTTTGCCTACAGGATTTCATAGCATCAGATTCCCAAATATACCCATGGAAAAGGCCACTTTCTCTGAAAAATGCCTTTTCTCTGAAAACTTTTGCTTTTTGAAGAGGACTCCCGAGCTTGTCTTCTCCTCGAGAGCCAGTCAAAGCTGTGTGTGGAACAGCACCACACCCCAGCAGACTCCGTGTCCAAGCAGGGCACTGATGGCAAACCAGGACGACACCAGCAGAGCACCCCCGGGTGCTGGCCCCTGCCCAAGAACTAATCCCACCCTGAGAGTGCACAATGACAAAACACCCTGCCTTTCAAAAGGGCCTTCTACACAGCACTGGGCTGGGCCATATGGACATCATCAAAGCAGCCTGGGGGCTCTTAGGGGTCCCAAAGCAGCCTACCTGTCACAGTGCTCGGCCATCACAACCTTCACGTCAGAGACATGTGCTCCTCTGAGCAGAGTTGCTAGAACTGAAGGGGAGGCTGAAATTGCCCATTTTCTGGAGAATTAGTCATATGTGGAGTAGCTGAGGGTGTTTAGAGCAGAAAAAAGGAGGTTTAGGGAAGACCTCACTATCCACAACTCCCTGACAGGAAGGTGCACCCAGGTGGGGGTCAGGCTTTGTTCCCAGGAATCCAGCAACAGGACAAGGGGAAGTGCCCTCAAGCTACACCAGAGAAGATTTAGGTTGGACATCAGAAAGAATTTCTTCACTGAAAAGGTTGTTAAACTTTGGAAGGGGCTGCCCAGGGAGGTGGTGGAGTCACTGTCCCTGGAGGTGTTCAAGACATGACAGGCTGTGGCACTGAGTGCTCGGGCGTGGTTGGCACAGTGGTGATCAGACAGGTGGACTCAATGATCTTGAAGATCTGTTCCAAAACGAAATGATTCTGTGATTGTGATTTACTGTTCCTTAGGATCTACACCTGGCCTGACACCTGTGCTCTGTCATCTCCATGTGATACACCTGCACAGCACTGTGTCCCATGATGCTGGTCTTTCCAAGACTCCTGTGTCAGTATGAAGAGCACTGCAGCACTATCACCACCCAGGCACTTTGGCACAAAGAGATGGGAAGCCAAAGCAGTAGGACTTGTCACATGAAATACAGGTGACTGCACTGAATTGCATTTTACCTCTCTACAGCTCAGAATCTTGATCTTACCAAGCCCATGGCAAACATTCACTGACTGCTATGATTTGCATAGCACCCTTGTTAAACCCTTTTTGTGCTCATTTTGACACAGAGTGGAGTTTATTGTTTTGGCTACAGCAGCAACAAAAGCTACACACTTCTACATAATGCCACTGGTGGACATCACATAGTTAACACTAATTATGTTTCTAAGTATCAGGAGGACAAAATCTTGCAACAGGTGGTAATTAGTGGGGGTTAGACCATGCCTTAATTTGTTGCTTACTGCTCCCATGAAATTGGTTCCTTTGGACAGATGAGAGAGGAAAAGAAGTAACTGGGAGAGATGTATCCCCAACCTTTATTCCTGTGGCTATTGGCTGAAGCCAATCAAAATACCCACATCAGTAGCAGACTTGTGAAATAGGTTTCTTCCTCTTGATTAAATTGCACAGAGAGGAAGGTAAGTTACAGGATGATAATCTCGATTCCCCAAAACCAGCCACTTCTCCCCAGTACTCCTCATCTTGGCTATTTTCACAAGGTTTCTTATCTCCACAGCAAGCAGTGGGAGTTGGGAACAAAGACAGCCAGGCAAGCTGGTGGTACTGTTGTTTGCCACTCTGAAAGCCCAGCTGATAGCCCAGAGCACATTGCCTCGGAACAAGACCGGCAAGCCTGGTAGTGTTTGCCTCCACTGCAATTCAATCAGGGTGCCTTGCAGCTCGAATTGCTACTATTTTGTGGGTCACTACCTCCTCCAATATTCTGTGTGCCCTCTCTTGTTTTCTTTTCATTTGCTATGCAGGCTCGCAGACCTTCCTGCTAGGTTTCACTTGGGAGGCCCAGAACCCCTGTTCTGCAAATCCTAACAGGACCTTGATGGATGTTAATGTCTCTGCCTTTCATATCATTTTACCAGTAAAACCTTTGATCTATCAGCAGTCTTTATATCAATGCAGTCATTGCATAAAACAGAGAATATGACAAAAATATCTGTTGTGCTAGCGTTAGCAGAGTATTTCCCCCACCCTTCATAAAAATACAGTGCTGGGGAGTTTAGTTTAACTTCCAGCAGCCAGATGTGCCATGAGGGTAGAACTGGGAGCAAAAACTTTTTTTTCATTTACTTTTTTTTTTTTTTTTTAAAGCAGTCTGGTAAAGGAAGTTGTAAAGCAACAAGTACTGTACATTATGATTCAGAGCAGCAAGGGACAGCTGGAGAGACTTGATTGGCTCCAGCCCAATGAAACAGAGGCTTCTTGTGACCAGCTGCTGTGCTGCAGCATGAATGACAAGGGTAATAATTGATTACTAACTGGCAGCTCAAAAGGAAGAAAGAATTAACAAGAGTGATGAGGTGCTTTACAGCTTGGTAACTGTAAAATCAGTGAAACAATTAGGGGGAAAAGAAAGGGGTTTCACTTCTTACCTTAGCGTTACAAGGACAGTGCTAGTTAGTGTAAATTGCATGACAAGCAAGCCAGAGGGGCAGGTCAGTGAGGAATATGGGGGCTTTGCACACCCACAGGTCCCATAGAATCATTCAGCAGATTTGCTGGGGAGCAGCTAAAACCCCATCAAAAGCATCCAGGCCATGCCAATTACATTGGTAGGCAAAGCAAGGTCTCTGAGGCACCAGCCATAATATCATAGTGGGGCTGAAACCTCCAGCAAATGGTGCATTGTAGCAGACCAACCCTTTGCCTTTCAGTGGGTGCTCGATGGCACATACACTCTTTCTGCCCTGAGAATAAGTGCATGCATGCCTTTTTATTTTCCTTCTTTTTTTTTTCTTTTTCTTTTTCCCTCTTCTTGTAAATGGCTTTTGTGTTTACCAGTAAATGCACTAGATGCATTGTCACTACACCTTTCTTCAAGGGGCTTGCACTGACCTCATGCTCTGGGCCATGTAAAACCTTCTGGCCACTGAGAGCCAGGCACTGCCCCTTTTTCATGCAGAGTAGCACCTCACTTTGGGCCAGATCATGGCCAGCATGTCAATGCAAGGAGTAAGGGGCCATAACGTGTCCTGTGTCTTGCTTCTCACACACAGGGGAATAATAGCCTTGTGCGGACTATGCCCTTTCCTTAGCCCAAGTGGGAAGAAGAGAGAACTTGATGGATCCTTCATTTCCTTTCCCAAGGCATCTGGCAGCAAGCAGCATGTGCTGTGCCAGCTCCAGACCCGTCACGCTTTGCTCCCTTCCCAGAGCAGCAAGGAGACAGGTCTGTCCCAGCGGTAGCTCAGCAGTGGGTGGCTCCTTTCCTGGGGCTGAAGCACAAGGTCTGGTCTAGCTCCCTGTGAGCAGAGCTCAGAAAATCAATGGGACTAATCATGGGGAAAGGTAGCATTCAGCAGGAGCAAAGCTGGCAGCCTCTACTCTGACATATGGAAAATGCTCTTCTAGCTGGTTGAAGCCTCTTCAGCCCAGCCCACCCTCACCCCTCCTCCCGCTCCAGAATCTGCCATCCTTGTGCCTATGAAGTAGCTCTTTACCCCTGGCAAGGTCTGACACCTTCCAACTCACAGTTAGTAAGGTTTATCTCTCCTATCTTTACCTCTTTAAAAGCTAAATAACCCATCCAAATTGGGGGTTCAACCATCTCCTATGGCCACTAAAATGAAAGCTCTCCTGACAGAGCTGAATTATTACTACCTGCCTCAAATGACTGCTCGAGGATGATGCATCATCCCCTTCTCACACTGGGCTATCAGCTTGCCTCAACACCAAGTTAGGAGCTGATTTTGAATTTTTTTGAAGAACAAAGACAGAGAAGAGATATTGCCATGGCCTGTTCAGGGTCTTACTCTAATCTTTGAGATGAAGAACTAAAGAAGCAATGCATGAACCAGTCCCCAACTAGGATTGGTTCCACTCTGCAATCAGAAGCACAACACCTTGGGCTTTGTGGCAGGGAGGACAGTGGGCTCAGGTTGCTGCTGTGGCATTCCACCAGCAAGAAAAGCTGCCATGACAGAGGAGAGCTGGGCTGCTCCAGGGCAGGGGGAACTGGGGCTGTCCTTGCTCCCACTGAGTGGAGCATTAATGGAACAAATTTCAGACAGAGGAGATGGCAGTGGAGCTCAAGATGTAAAAATGCAAGTGGTACCAGAAGCATGTCTTCATCAGCTCACCCTTGAAGACTCCCCTAAGGACTGTAGAGAGAACTTTACTAGAAAGTCTACCAAAAATTCAAGCCCTGGGGGTGGGTTGGCAGGTCTGGGGTTTTTGTTGTTATATACGCACTGCAAAAATGTGCTTGACTAATCTAAACCTTGTGTTGCTTTCTTATACTGCTAGAGCAATTACAGCTGAGAAAAAACCCCACACATCACCCAATATGGAAATACGTTTTTTTCATGTTTGACATTTTTACATTTTCACTGACAGGGCAAAGCCTATGATTTAATCGGTCTCCATTTCCCATAACTTCAGAGAAGGGACTGGCCCCTCCTCCACATTTCTCAAAGGACTTATGATTAGAAAGAAGGCCATGGAAAACCCAAAGGAGCTGACTCCATCTATCATGTAACACTGTTGAATGAAAGAAAGAAAAAAAAAAGAAGAAAATAAATACTTTCTCCCAAAACTCTCGGTGTGTGCACTGCAGTGCACATAGGGATTGTGAGTCTCTGTGGCAGAAATGGGAGGATTTTGAAGAAACAAGGTATTTTTGCCACTTTTTGGGAAAACAAGAAGTTTTCTGCTTTTCTTTTACTGAAGCACATTCCTTCCACATCTCCCTTTTTTTTTTAATGTTTATTGCTCTTTGTAGTAGGAATGCCACAGAAGGAAGGAAGGAAGGAAGGAAGGAAGGAAGGAAGGCTCAGTTCTGCTCTTGTCAAAGGTGATGGACCCTCCTTGATGTGTCAAACAAATTGATTTCAGTACGTACCAAATGAGATACAAAGTACCAGCATCTTGGCCCAAGAAAAGAGAAGTAGCAGCTGTTTCCTCCACAGAAGGTGGAGAGATGCAGCTGCAAGCAAGAAAGAGTAAATAATCAAAGTGGTCACAGAGACAATAAGACCTGGAAGCTGAGTGCAAATTATGTCATTGTTCCTGATCAAGCTTTTAGAGCTTGGAAATAATTAAAGATTAAAACCATTCAAAATAGAAGATACTGATCTTCTCAAATCTGTAACTGTACAATTAACTTTTTCTTTCAGCCCTCTTGGATGCATGCTGGCACTGTCCCCTCATGATGGGAATGGGAGGCTACCACAGGTGACCAGAAGAGATTTCACCCTGTGGAAATATGGCATAAAAGTTCTCTGAGCATCTGGGGGCAGCCAGAAGTAAGATACACACGTGCTCTGCAGTCAGAAAAGTGATTTGTTGTAACTGCTCTTAGTAGATAACATCTTGCTTTCAGTGAATTAGCACTTTTCCACATTACTAGGTTGATGTGTTACCTGTGCAAGACCTTTGTCCATAGTAGAAAAGAATATTCTGATGTTAAACTGTTGGTTTGGTTTTTCCCTAGACATAAGCAAAATAGTTTAGTTGATTGTAAGAACAAAGAGGTGGAAAGGCAGATTGTCCTGACCATGCCTGAAAAAAAGTATCTCTGTGGTGACTTCTGATGTGTCATTTCAGAGTCCAAATTCAAATCCTCAAAGCCCTCACCTGGAACTTGGGACACAAAGAGAATAGAAGGTCCTTCTCAAGTCTCACCAAGAAAACAGGAACAAACCCCAGCTTTCCCCAGGGCTGCCTCTGCTGACCAACCTGAGCCATGCCAAGGGAAACCGAGGGCTGTTTCTAGGGACAGCTCGGAGGTCTGGCTGCCACTGCAGCACAGGTGGAAACAGAGAGCAGTGGTCAGAAGACCAAGAGAGAGGCACCAGGAATGAACCAGACAAGATAAAGACTGGAACAAAAAGTCAGAGTTAGTTATGGGGACAGAGTGTAGAATAAAGAGAGAAGACTGGAGCTGTGTTTCCTTGAGGCTGGCATGAAGCTACAACTTCCCCAGGAGGGGAACAGGCAGGCACTGATCTGTGTGGTGACCAGGGATAGAACCTGAGGGCACAGCTGGAGCTGTGTTAGGGGAGGGTTAGGGTGGGTATCAGGGAAAGGTTCTTCCCCCAGAGGGTGCTGGGGCTCTGAACAGGCTCCCCAGGGAATGGTCACAGCCCCAAGGCTGCCAGAGCTCCAGGAGTGTTTGGACAGCATTCTCAGGCACAGGGTGGGATTCTTGGGGTTGGTTCCAGGGCCAGGAGCAGGACTGGATGATCCTTGTGGGTGCTCCAACTCAGTGTATTCTATGATTCTGTGATCATTAGGAACTAGGAATTTGCTCACAAAGGTGTGGAATGCAGTGGGTAGGTGCCTTGTGAGATCGTAATCAGATTAAAATTACTTGTGATTCAAATTGAAAGTAAAAGGCACTGATGCACTCAGTGCTTGCAAGTAAAGGGGGGTTAGTGCTGTTAAGCAAAACAGAAAGTGTGGGAGAATAAACACCTATTCTCTGATTGTACTTCTCATTTCTTCACCTACACATGTGCAGGGCTTCCCCTCTGCTGCTGTCACACTTTCAGAAGAAAAATGTCATTATTTTTAAACCAACTTTGTTACAGTAAAAGTCAGCAACACAGTGCAAGGCCCTGGGAAAACAGTTCTGAGAAGAGCCTTGGTTTTATGGGAAAGCACCGGAGACTTCTATAAAAGGGACAGCTCCTGGGTCCTCGGGGTTTCCTGTGTCTGATCAAGTCATTCAGTGCTTCTGTGCTTCAGTTCCCAACAGTCAGGAGGGGGTGAGCCACAGTGATTGATCTCACACTCAGCATCAGCTCAGGACTGTGCCAAGGGTGTGTTTTGGAGGTTGGGTTTGAGATTTCAGTTCTGCTTGGTCTCTATTCTTTGTGAGCAGCCATGTGCCTCATTCAGCACCAAGGGGGGTTCAGGTGGGCACACAAAGCCTCTGCCCTGTCACTGCCTCTCATACACCATGCAGTTGTTCCTTTCCGTCACCTCCCTGGGGCACCAGATTCACCACTCATGTGCAGAATAAATTCATGGCAAAAGTACCATGGCTCTGCCTGCTGGTGCTGAGCCCCCCATACCAAAGAAGATTCTCAATTCTGGAACAAGAGCACATGGGGGAAAAAGTTCAAGAATGAGGGTACACAGCAGGGTAAGGGGTGTGTCCTTAGTCTTGTGTGGTTTTACATTAAATCATCACAGAAAAATACAGGAACAGTTTAGGGAGGTGATATGTGCAAAAAACCTTTGGATTTTGGTACCTTGTGAAAGCCAAGAAGGCAGGACATGAGGTCAAACTAAGGAGACTAGACATTTTAAATGTGAGGGTGACCTGGATCCTTCTTTGTAAAGTGCTTTCTAGATAGGCTGCATATGATCATTTCATAGCTGCTGCTTTTCAGAGCTTGCGACTCTTGCAGTGTTTCAGCTGAGCTTCCCAGCACACATTTCTGCTTCTGTCTCATTCAGGCCAGGGAGAAAGAATCATAGATAGGCCTGGGCTCAAAGGGACCTTAAAATATCATCTCATTCCACCCCTCTGCCATGTACAGAGACACCTGCCACTATCCCAGGTGGCTCCAAACCCTGTCCAGCCTGGCTTTGGACACTGCCAGGGATGGGGCAGCCACAGCTGCTCTGGGCAACCTGTTCCAGGGCCTCACCACTCTCACAGGGAACAATTTCTTCCCGATATCCAATCTAAACCTTCTCTCTGTCAGTTTAAATCCATTCCCCCTTGTCCTGTCACTCCAGGCCCTTGTCCAGAGTCTCTCTCCATCTTTCCTGTGGGCTCCCTTCAGGCACTGCAAGGCCACAACAAAGTCATCCCAAAGCCTTCTCTTCTCCAGGCTGAACAATCCCAATTCCCTCAGCCTTTCCTCCCAGCAGAGCTGCTCCATCCCTCTGATCCCCTTGGTGTCCCTGCTCTGGCCTGGCTCCAGCAGCTCCCTGTCCTTCCTGTGCTGATCTCTAGGAGAAGATGAATGCCATGGATCTGCAGAACAGTTACATCAGGGCACTGTGCCTGATGGGAGCAAACCCAACAGGAAGGATGTGATCTTGCAGGATATGTTTGTCACATTACTTGAAGTTCTTAAGATTATAAGGGGAAAGGCAGCTGTTTCACTCAGACTCCAAGCCTGGGGACTTCCCACTGTCTCAGAAGAGCAATGCAAGCACAAAAGGGTTTCAGAGCACTTAGAAAAGTGCCACTGGTGAGAGATGCAATGAGTGAGCACAAAGCAAAGCTCTCTCAGTTCATTTAAATGTAAGGCTTAGAGCTTAGGAAGGGGGAGGTTTGAACCAAACCTACGTAAAACTCCTGTGGAATTTAGGATTAAAAAAAACTATTACAGATTGTGAAAGGTTATTGGGAATATATGTTCCCCTGAAAATATTTTGGGGGTTTTTCATTCGTTTCCTTGAAATCTGTCCTCACATACTTCTGTGGATCCTCCTGGATTCATACCTATTACACTTCCCTAGACTTTTCCATGCAGACATGCAAACTGAAACCACAGAAAATATTTTCATGCACCCTCCACCCTCCAGAGCAAACCCACCACATTCTCCCTGACTCCAGCAAGGTGTGACGTGGCAGCCTCCTCAGAGGTGCCAGCCAGCTGCAGCAGGCAGAGAGGCAGCACAGTATGGATGGAGGGAAAGAAAGGCAGCTTTTTGGGGAAAATCCTGTGTTCACTGCCTTTTCCCTTCTTTCTTTTGCAGCACAGCACTAAGTTGATAAATTCACAAACCTGAGGAAGTTTATAAGCCACTCTTAGCAGACACTGGTGACAATCCTAAATCTGAGGTGTCTACAAGCTGGCAGGTTCTGCTCTGGTGAAAGTAAATGCATCTCCTGTTGGGACCAGAGGGAACTGCTCCCAATTGCATTAATGCTGAATACAGCCCCTTCGGTGACTTATTTTTAATTGTTGGACATTGTAAAAAAAAAAAAAAAAGAAACTGGAAAAATGTGCATTCTATCAAGTGTTGTGAAACTCTGTGGGTTGGAGAAGGCTCAGTTTTTAATAAAGGAAACATTCATTGCATCCCATTTCAAGGACTTCCATTAGATAGAAAGGAGACAGGAAGCTGAAGCTTTGCTCTTGGTAGTTCTCCCTTTGCTACCAAACAGCACTACTTTAAATGAAAAATAAAGAAATAAAAGGAAACTGTAACTGTGGAGGCCAGGGAGGTTTCTTTACCTTTGCCAAGGTCAAAGCCCGGCATCACATAGAGTGTAAGAGTGTTGGGTGCTTCCTGACGCTGTGGGGATCCTGACTGTGTCCCATTCACAGGAAAAGGTGTCAGACTAGCCTTTTCCAGCTGCTCTCAGGTTAATTTTCGAAAGGTTCCTCCTATGGAATGTAAAACAAAGAAGAATTTTAGAGGCAGATTTAAACAAACCTGAAAACTCAGCATATGCTCAGGCATACCCACAGACTTCAATCCTATTACAGTCCTATTATATTTCCAAAGGCGTTTCCCACCAGGATGGTAAAGGCCTCTTGAGTTTTAGGTGTCGTTCATTCCTCCCAGCTTCCCTCTGCTCTGCTTCCTCCTTATTGTTTTCATCTGCCGGTCCATCCCGGCCTGATTTGTCATAATTTCATGTTGACATACTGGAGTAAGACAATTGCAGCTGCTCCCTCTGAAGAATGCAAACAGGGATCTGTCATCTCCTCTCCCCTCCTACCCTCCCCCTCCCGGGAGGGATGGATTTCACCGGGAATCAGGGACCATGGCCACCAGGAAGTGGCCGCGGTATGTCCGAGCAGAGGCCTGGCACATGATCCCCTGTCCCTGAGATCTTTTGGATATCCCAGTTTCTGCTGAGGTTAAATGCTCCCCCATCCAAGTGTGTGTGTGTGTTTATGCAGCAAGCTCTGGGATGCAAACGGCATTCCTCTTATCATACGGAGAGAGGATGTGAGCTCATTCATAAGGAATCCCAGCTCTGGGGTGCCCCACTCACTTAATCCAAGCATCCCTTGCATGCTCCTTCTTCTGAGAGGGTGGAAGAAAAGGAAAGCACAGTGCTATTGGCTTCTAATAAGTGGGATAATATATTTCAGAGAGGAGCTCAGACAGGAGAGGAAATGAACTTGGCTAGACAGTCAGTTAAAATAAAAAAAAAAAAGGGGGGGGGGAAATTTGCAAAACTCATTCCATTATTTCATGTAAATATACTTGGCTGGGTTAAGACAGGCTGACATAACCATAAGATGCTGAATAAGACAGATTTAGCAGTGCAGCACCATTTATTAACCTGCTTGATAAAGAAACAAACAGATTCCAGGCCTGGCAGTTGCTGGCTGTAAAAATAAGGGAAAGTTTAAAATGTTGTGAGCCTCTGATGCTGGAAAAAGGCCCTGGGAGTGTTACAGCACCCAGATGGGCTCCCTGGGGCTCCCCCTGAGTGGAGGATCTGCTGTTGTGCTGAGCTTTGCACATCTGGGCTCAACACATCAGCAGGGTCTGTCAGTGTCTGACAGGAGGATGTGTGGCGACTGTTTTGGCTCCTTCCGAGGAGATTAAAAAGCCAGGAATGGTTCAGAAGGGAGCTGCCACCATCCTGAAAACCTGCTGTGAGACCAGAGGTGGTTGTCACCTTAGGCAAAGCAGGAAGGTACCACCTGAGAGGGCTGACAGCCCAGGCTCACACAAGAAGCCTGTGGAATGCAAAGCACACAAGTGACCTCCCGAGTCTGGAATCAGAATCCAACCCATGATGCACACATTTCAATGGGGATTTTTGTCAGAAAACCATGCCTGAAATCATAGAATCACAGATTATCCTAGGTTGGAAAGGACCTACAAGGGTCATCAAGTCCTCTGGGCCCTACACAGGCACCCCAACAATCCCACCCTGTGCCTGGGAGTTTTGGCCAAACTCTCCTGGAGCTCTGGCAGCCCTGTGGCTGTGACCATTCCCTGGGGAGCCTGTTCAGTGCCCCAGCACCCTCTGGGGGAAGAACCTTTCCCTGATACTCACCCTAACCCTCCCCTGACACAGCTCCATGCCTTTCTCCATGTTCCCATCTTACAATGCTGCAACCACGGTCAGCAGGATCAGGATCATCTCTGTACAGTACTGAGTTAAACTGTTAAAACCAGAGACAGGTACACATTGCAGTGAATTAACTTTGCCAATGCATGGGATTTATCCTGACTCCACGGTGCTCTTCTGTTTAAATTTCCAGCTCCTGGAGAAATGTGGTGACATAAGCAAATCACTCGTGCTCTTTCAGTGAATCATTTGTGCTTGCTGCTGATGAGAAAGCTTAGAAATGTAACAGGAGATGAATGAAAACTGAAAAATGTGAACAGAACTTGAACTACTTCCTAAATCTCATTTTTCAGCCACTCCCGTAAATACTTGTAGCCTGAACTTTTGGCACTGGCAATGTTTCTTATGCTTTAAAGTGCAAGGTGCAGATCACAGTTTGACAAAATTAATGGAAATTTACTATCACAAATATGCAAAATTTAGGACTTGCAGTTTTGTAAGTGGTTTATCATTTTCAAAAATTAATTTTTAAAAATTATTTCTAAAACTTTAAAAAAATTCTCATGATTCTATGAAGCTCTTCTCATTTTTTACTAATGTTTTCAGCCACATGACATCTGACAAAATTATTATTAAAGAATTTGAAGGGAAAACAAATTGGAAATTAGGATGATTGCAGAATTTTTAAATTTTTATTGATATTTCAATTCAGCTAGTAATTCTGCGTACTGTTTTCAAAACCTAATCTTGAATTAACTGAAAGGAGCCCCATTGTCAGAAGAATTCAGTTTCAGCTGTGAATATTCAGCACACAGAAAACCAAGTCCCTCTGAGGTATCACATTATGAACAGCTGGAAGAGAGGCACAGAAGTTGACCAGGCACCTGCAAAACTCTGGCCCATAATGAATTGTTGTTGCTGTACTCTTTAAAGTGCAGAAGGTTGAATATGTTGATCCCACATTGCTTTTTCTACATGCGTAGCTCCTTCTAATTCAAGCCAGGTTTAACCCAAAAAGGACACCACATATCTGGAGATATCTTTGTAACTTCAGCTCTGAGGCAGAGAATGCCTGTGGTGATAGGTGCCTTTTCCTGGAGGTATCTCCATCAGTATTTGTGAAGTACTCAAGGGACAGGAATGTCGAGTGTGACAGACAACCACAGGAAGGTGGCAATTGTCTCTCCTCACAGCAGGGTTCAGGTGTGGATGGTGAGTTACAGGTCTGCACGCTGACTCTGAGGATAAAACAAATCACAAGACCACTAGGGGTGGAAAAGACCTCCAAGATCAGCAGCTCCAACCTTTGGCTTCTTTCACCACCTTGACAGCCAGCCCAGAACACTGAGTGCCACGTCCAGCCATTTCTGGGCACCTCAAGGGGTGGGGACTCCACCACTTCATGGGAAAATCCTGCCTGTCTGCCCACTGATCCAGCATGCAGGGATGGAGATGGATTCTCCTGCCTGAGTTCTTGTTTCCAGTCACTTCCCAGCCCTCAGTGTGCCTGCACTCAGCCTCAATGGCATTGCTTTCCCCATAAAGCCTGTGGCTTATAGCTGGCTGGGAAGATCTACTTTGCCCTTTAAAGATAATACGTAATACTGACAAATTGAGCATTTCTCTTCTTCATTTAAAAAAGTAACCTTTAGTGTTCTCATTTTCATTTTTTTAAAAAAATAAGGCTCACTCAAAGAAACATCCCCTTCACTTTGGAAGGAAAAACTCATAAACTTTCTAGATACAAATGTTGCATGCAACCTTGTACAGAATTAATAAGCTCTGTCAAATACATTAAAAAAAAAAAAAAAAAAAAAAAAAATCCAATATTTCCTTGATAAGATCTTGTACC
>VZRH01003220.1:118103-128674 GCA_013397555.1 Urocynchramus pylzowi
TTTTATTTTTTTGTTTTTTTTTGTGGGGGGGGGGGGGGTTTGTCTTTTTTAATGTCTTTTTTTGTCTTTTTTCCCTCTGTAATAGAGGCTGTAGGCTCTGACTGTAGGTGAGGACTTGGACTTTGATGTCTTCTATAATCCTTTCCTTTTCTTAAATAATTCAAGCAAATGCTATTAACATGAATTTTTGCAAGGAAATTGAAACCTAAGTATGTCTGGTATGTGGTAGAGATAATCAAAGAAATACTGAAGCAGCATATGACAAATGTTGTCTTCCATGCATCTTTGCTGGACTCTCCAGCATTTTGCTGTCTAATCTGTCCTCCACAGGACCTCTGCCAAATATCTGGGTGGCTTCATGGTGCCATCTTTGAAAAAAAAACCCAAACCACAAACTTGTCGGGCAAATATTTTTCCTTTTTTCTTTTCAAAAATAAGATACCCCCTCACCCTAAAAGGCACAGCAGACAAGTTCTAAGCCCAGTGGCAAACTGAAGACCTGACGTGCTGAGGCAGATGATGAGAGAAGTCAGAGCTTGCTGCTGTTGAAAACAGGAAATTTCCAGACCACCATCAGAGCTTGTGTAATTTTCTGCCATCTCCAGAATACCCACTGACACCAGGCTTCTGCATGCACAATTTAATTCAGGTAGAAAATATATTTTGCTTTTACTTTCTGACAGACAACACTGGTAGTGTTTTTGTCGTCCTGAGGTTTATCCAGTAATTATCCCTGGTAATTAAAGAAAATTGGCTTTCCAAGGAATAGGTCCTCTAAAATCTCTGCTGTTTCACAAGCTTTTTAAAAATTCTTTTTGAAACCTTTTCTTTAATAAACAGAAACCTTGCTGACATGACCTTAAAGACACAGTAGCACTTGTACAGAGCAAATCCATACATCAGCTGCATGCCTTCAGCATCCATGAGTAATGAGGCATCTCCAGCCCCACAATAAGAGTTTGATGCCAGACACCACTGTCATGTATTTTCTCCCTCTCAAATATATGCATCTGTGTGTGAGAAAACCCCACCTTCAAATATGGTATGTCTTTTTAGAGACATTTTCACATGAGAGAGGGAGGCTGAGGTAATCTTATTATCACCAAAACATTGTAAAAACAGCAGAGCATTGGAGAACTTTAATCCTTTTCTAAATTATGGACTGAGAACATTACAATCGTGCTGGGCACAAAGGCAGAGCTGTAACTTGACAGGCTTGTATAATTTACAGCCTCCGTAGTAAAAGAGGTGTTTTTATTAAATGACTGCCTGAATTTCTACAGCCACTTCAGACTGATGATACTGGGGAGGCTTGCATTCTGCTGCCATCATTCAAATCCTTCCCTTTCACCACAAGAATATGGCTGGGATTCCAGTTCAAACCCCATATCCAGTTATTTATCTATTACTGCTCGTCAATTCAGAGTTGAGGCTATTTGTGCTGGTACCTCGCTTCACACACCTTAAATAGCTTTTGTTTCTCATTTTAAAAAGCTTTCCTTTATCAAATAAGCATAAAACATTAACTAAACAATAGCCAAAATCCATTTATCACCAGGAAAATGTCCCTTGCGTAGAAGGCCCTTGCATGTGTTTTATGGTCATGTATTCAAATTTATGTTTAAACTAAACTAAAATCTGACAAAGAACTGATGCTTTTTTGCTGACTGCAGAAAAGTACCTAACATTATTTTCCCCTTCTGTACTGTACAGAAAAGAAGGGCATTTGTACAGTGAAATACTTTTATCAGACTCCACTAAGGAATATTTTTGCACTGATAAAATAAGAGAAGGCAAATAGAGAAAGCGACTTCAATCTCAACATTACAGTTCAGACTCTAGAAGGATGTTTACACTGCTGGAATGAAAACAATTCATAACCAAGCTTTTAACTTAAAATAAGTAATATAAATATTTATCAGAGTAGTGTTTTAAGGCCTGTATTACTAAACTATTTCTGTATTATATTGGGAGTGACAGCTATTGTTAAAATCAAAATGCTTTCATAGCAGAAAATTAACTGAAATCCATTTAGCCAGCATGGAATTTTGCATTAGTATCCATTTACTGGGCTTAGAAAACTCAGGTCAGAATTTCAGACAGATAGACCTTATCCTGGGAATGTGTTTTGTCTTAGCTTGACCTCTTCTCGGATCCCACTGATATTTAGTGGAGTGTCTACATCCTTCCCTCTTTTAAGGCAGGTCCTTGAGGATGAATTCTGGATATCATTACACAGTACATAAGCAGCTGCTGAGCCTGGGAATGCCACCACTGACTCCAGTGAAGCAGATACACAATGAAATTGCCCTAAATGCTCTTTCCTGGGGGAGAGGCACAGCCCCCAAACCCTTGCAATGCCAAGGCTTCATGGGCACCCTTGGATATCCGTCCTCACTCTCAGGAAGCAGCACATGGGTTTTCTTAAGCACCTTAGAGTGACATCCCTCAACAGTCTTTAAAGTCAATTTTTTAATCTGCCTGCCAAGCACTCTGTTGAGGTGGAGCAGAACAGCTCCAGCCCAAACCCACAAATGCATCTTTGGGCCATCAATCCACACAAACACTCTCTCTTCCCCTCCCACAGCTACCAACATGACACACCTTCTACACACTTCTGTGGGGACCTGAGCCCTGCTCAGAAAGCCAGTGGTGCTCCATGAATTGCCTGGAAGTATCAATTAATTCCCTTCCCACCTTCCCAGCTCTCCCAAGACAGCCCCCACATGCCTTGCCTGGAGCTGCTGCTGCCATCTCCACATCCACGGCAGCTCCCGCCATGTGTACACCGAGGTCCAAAGAATCACAGAACCATTAAAGTTGGAAAAAATCAAAAAGGTCATCAAGTCCAAACATTAACCCGAAACCCACCATGTTCACTACTACACCATGTTCCCAGGTGCCACATCCNAGCTCTCCCAAGACAGCCCCCACATGCCTTGCCTGGAGCTGCTGCTGCCATCTCCACATCCACGGCAGCTCCCGCCATGTGTACACCGAGGTCCAAAGAATCACAGAACCATTAAAGTTGGAAAAAATCAAAAAGGTCATCAAGTCCAAACATTAACCCAAAACCCACCATGTTCACTACTACACCATGTTCCCAGGTGCCACATCCACACATTTTTTAACACTTCCAGGGACAGTGATCCCACCACTTCCCCAGGCAGCCTGTTCCAGTGCCTAACAACCCTTTCAGTAAAGAATTTTTTCCTAATATCCAATCTAAACTTCCCCTGGTGCAACTTGGAGTCATTTATTCTTGTCCTGTCACTGGTTGCCTGGGAGCAGAGCTTGACCCCTACCTGGCTGTACCCTCGTGTCAGAGAGTTGTGGAAAGTGAGAAGATCCCCCCTCAGACTCCTTTTCTCCAGGCTGAGGCTCCCCTCCCCCACCCCCCCAGCTCCCTCTCATAAGATTTGTGCTCTAGACCCTCCACCAGCTCTTTGCCCAGCTGAGAAACATTCAAGCCACATCAGCCTTAATTCTGCCCCATTCAATGTGTAAACCTTTATTAGATTGGTTTTCCTCCTCCAGCTCTGCTACATCTGCTGCAGGAGTACATTGTACTCAGAAATGTTGTTTTGGAAACAGGTAATTGAGGAAGAGACATGTAAGAGAAAAAAAGGGAAGCTTTGCCAGAAAAGGCACAGATCAGAATGAAGAACACACCTCCAAAGAGTTCCAGACCAGTGCTTCTGCCTGTACAGCACCAGCAGGAAATGCTTGCTGTGAAACCCAAGGTTCACCAGTTAAAGATGGGTGCAGTTATGCCCACCCCAGTCAGAAGAGCTGTGTGCACTCAGCCCCATCAATAACACCAGGGTGGTGTTGCTCAGTTACACCATGGATAATGGCTGGAAGTGGAAAGAAATCCAATTTCAGTTTCAAATAATCAGCTGTTAAAGCATAAAACTCAACATCCAGGATGATTTCCTTTTTTAATTGACTATGCATTTCTACATAGATGTAGTCCACCAAAAAAAAAAAAAAATCCATATGTAGATGCATGTATGAATTTAAACCCAGGAGGGGTTGAATTTCACACAGAATCTGATTTCAAAGATTTTCTGTAAGACTTAAGAGAAGAAAGAAAAAAAAAAAACCTCAAAAACTCCAAACTGCAAAGCAAATGTCAAAGGGCATTAAAACTAAGCTTTCCTGAAATCTCACACCAATTGACCACCTAGATTAACCAAGGAATTTATGTTCCATTTTCATGACATCAGTATAGCTTCAGAGTAATTTCAAGGTGCTACTACTTTTATGTACTTGAACAGAGGGAGCTGGACTTGCCCACAGAAAGCCACATTCCTGATTGCTTTTCCAGGTGGCAACTCAGATATTGTGGCCAGCATTTAATTGTGTTCCAACTTCCAGCAGACTTTTAGAACTCTTTGAATATTTGAGAACTCTGATGTTTAATAAAAGTTGACAATTTTGATTCATTTACTCTTATTGTCACACCTGAGCATTTCATGATGATTGATGAAGTACAAACTAAAATATGGAGAACTATAAAAATCATGTTGGGAATTCTTTAAAACACATTTTTCAGACAAAAGACTAAGAGCCTGAGGGAGATCTGGACTCTGCCAACCTTTCAGAAGTCTGATTATCCATCCAGAGCTATTAATAAAAAAAATCCACTGTCCATGCAATTTTGGGAAGGGGAGAAATCAACTGATTTTCTTTACATGTAAAGATGTAAACATGTAAACATGTAAAAATGGAAACATGGGTCTCACCCATGAAAAACAAGAATTATAATCTTTGTCAAATTTCATCTTTTTAGTCCTCTTAATATGTAAGTTACTCAGAATGAGGATTTTTCTCTCTATCTCTACCAGTTATGAATCTAGTAGTAATTATTAATAATGAGGAGATGGTTCTGTAATCAGCATGCCCTCAGTAGGAAGAATGGGTGACAAATTAATCCAAGCTAGAAACAAGATTGTTATCAGTGCAAGGAAAGATGGCAAAGCTGCAGTGAATGCTGTGGACCCATTTCCTGCTCTTTGATATCCCAACAGCTGGGGTTTATGTGGAGATTAGTAATTTTTGAGTCAACCACAACAAACTCCACACCTTAGTTCTTTCTGAGTGAAATGTTTGGTTATTCAAAGTGGACTCAACTGCACAGAATATTCTGAGCTGGAAGGGGCCCATGAGGATCATCAAGTCCAACTCCTGACTTGACACAGGACAGCTTAAAAATTAACCTGTGTATTAAAGAATGTTGTCCAAGTGCTCCTTGCACACCACCAGGCTTGGTGCCACTTCCCTGGGTAGCTTTCACTGCCAGATCACCTTCCCAGGGAAGAACATTTCCCTGACATCCAGCCTGAACCTCCTCTGATGCAGCTTTGAGTCATTCCCTTGCACCAGAGAGAAGAGATCAGCACACCCCTCTCCTCCCCTCCTCATGAAGAGAGGAAAGGATCAGGCTCATCTGAATTTGCAGCTGTTCAAAGACAGTTCAGATCTGTTAGATGGAGGAAGATGTGCACTCCACAGTTTACATCTTAATACTGAATTTTACCAATCTCTCTGACTCAGACTTGTAGCTGCTGCCACACTGCTTTTTACCATGTTTCTTGAGTCAGCCTATACAGAAACTGAGCAGGCTTGGGATTGCTGGTCTGGTAGGTAACCTGACAGTGGGAAAAGACATGTTTTAAAGAAAAAATTAAGGAAGAAATGCTAGCTAGCCTACCCTGCCCTGTAAGATCTTTGTATTTTTACCATTCTTTCACTTCTCCCATCCACTATTAAGGTGGTAGTAGTAGAGGTTGGGATAAAGCATTCATAGAAAACATTTTCCAGTCAGATTTAATGTATCAGGCCAGCATGGACATGTTTATGTAACACATTTCATGACCAGTATCTCTAACCAGAGAAAGGAAATCCACACGCCCCTCTGAATCTTTCTGCTCCAGAAAGGAGCAGAAGGAAAAGTTAAGTCCATCACACCAGGCCACTCCTGATCCCACTGCACCTGGAAGCTGTAGCCACCAAGTGCTCCAGCCAAGGCAGGGTGTCAAATGTTGAGTTTTTAATGACACCTACTGCACACAAAGAGCCATGGAAACTGCCCTGGGCCATGCAGCACACACACAGACTGTGCACAAGTGCCTGTCATCCCTGGGAGCTTGGAAAAGGCAGCAGGACACATCTCTCCTCACAGCTGTGGTGCAGTTTCAGTGCCACTCAGCCTGGCCCCATAGGCATTTTCCTGGGTGTAAACCACCAGCAGGGATGAATGGATTTATTTTTACCTTTAATGCTAGCAGTATGTTGCCTTCAGGAGCCAAAGTGCAATAGAAAATGAATCCAGGGTTAAGCAGCAAAGAGGAATGCAATAAACAACAGGCTGTGAAGGACAGCCCCAAAGCACACAAAAAGCAGGGGCAGGCAGGCCTTGCCTGGGATGTGCAGGCAGCAGTCTGTCCTTCCTCTCCTTTCAGCTCCAAGCTCAAGGCAAACACCCCTCAATGCTCTGGGGATTTCCACAGGGCACCAGGGCTCTTCAAGGGTTAACTGGGGTTATTAAAGGCTGTAATTTCACAGCTCACATGCAGAGGTGCTTCATTAACCTGTCTCAGGACGGCCCTCAGGACCAGCACAGCCTGGAGGCAGGGGAAGCCTGGGCCTACCTGCCAAGGCCTGTGTGCCACAAGCTCTGGAGCTCAGCTGACCTCCCAAGGAACGAATCTGGGGGACAGAGGACACACATGACCTAAACTGCTGCCATAGTGCAGCTGCCACTGCTGAACAGCTTCCTGCCAGGTCAGGCCTTGGTGCTGGCTCCCTTCCTGACACAGGAATGTCACCACTGGCACCAGAGAAGACTGAAAGGGAACCTCATCAATACATACAAGTATCTCGAATATGGGGTTTGAGATGGTGCCAGGATCTGTTCAGTGGTGTTTTGACACCATTGTCAGGGACAGCATGAGGAGCAATGGCCATAAACTAAACACAAGAAGTTCCACCTCAGCGTGAGGAGGAATTTCTGTACATTGAGGGTGGCAGAGCCCAGGAACAGCTCTGGAACAGGGAGGGCCTGGAGTCTCCCTCTCTGGGGCCATTCCAAACCCACCTGGACATGCTCCTCTGTCACCTGCTCCAGGTGTCTGTAAATAGAGCATAATGTCAGGCAGAATCATAACGTTTCAGATTAATTGTTGTCTTGCTTTCTCTGAAATTCCTGCAAGTGCTGGTTCACAACTGAGAAGGAAAAAGAAAACCAACAAAGGTTAAAATATATTTACCTCAGTGATGCCAAAGAACAGGGGAAAGTCATGCTAGAAATCCAGTGGTTTATCCTTGCAGACTCTGCTTTGCTAATGCACCAAACTGCAGATGAAGAAGAAATTGGTTTTGACAACAGAGCTTTGGATCTTCTGAGGCAAACGAAGCTCTTCCTTGGGCAGAGAGCAAATGCTACAAGTAGGTACAGCCTTATATAGGGAAAGCTTTGTAACATGGCTCTGGCCTGTTACTTAGGCTAAGTACAAGGGAACCATGGGAGAGTGGCTCAGCTGGAATAGGGGTGAAGAGACATGGGAGACATGGGAGATGTGGGAGACGTGCCCTGTGACTGCCACACGCCCACATCATGTCCACATCGTGGTGTATGGTGGTTGGTTGACTTGGGCTTGTTATGCCTTACAACTACATAAACTGATAACCAGCTAACTGCTTAAAAAAACCAGGTTTTTGGCAATAAAGAGCACTCCTTTGCACCTGCCTAGGGTCCCTGCATCCCCCGTTATCGCAAGAAGTAAACACAATGCCTAAGCCCAGACCATTCCCATTCCCTCTTGGAGAAACAACCAGGCAGCCTCAGGAAGACAAGCAAACCCAAGGCTCTTCAAAAGAGTGAAATGAATTTAGCCAGGTGGAATTGGGTCATGGAGGGATTGTTTTAGGTCTGTGTCTAATCTGATTGTGCTGCATAAACACCTCAATTTAGTTAAAAGTATAGAGGAAGTGCAATAACAATTCTACAAATGTATTTTCTACAGAAACCTGTGAGCATCCATGAGTTCCTAAGATTATAAAGCATGTATCCTCAGAATGAGATTGAGAAGTACAGCTCTATTTATAGCCCTGCTACAGTGACTTTTCCCAGAAAATATCTTGTATCTATTGGTTGAGCCGTGTAATCCCCCCATGAAAGGCAAACTTAGGCTACAAGGTATTGATTGTGTATCAGCTTTCACCAAGCAGCCAACAGTGCATCCCTCCACGTGTGGGTTTTTAGGGGCTGGTAAGCAAAAAATATCAAGGCATGTTTCATTTTGAGCTGGGTCAGTACCTATCAGCCTTTTTCAGGGGTGCCAGAATGCTGCTTCCTGGGAAGTGGCAGTGGAGGAGCTCACAAGTTTATTCATCACTACAGGCCACCCATCCCTGCTCTCCTGCCACCTTGCTTAAGGAGATTCTGGGTCTGGGAGAAATCCCAGCCTCAGGACTGCAACTCTGCTTCCCAGGAGGCAAACATGCTCCACAGTTTCATGTAGAGTCTCTGCTAGTCAAAGCATCTGGGGCCATCTCAAAATCACTCACCTGAAACACAGCACTGCTGGGAAGCCTGCTGGAAAGATTTAGAGAGTTTTGAAAATCTCAGCAAGATTTCTCCCCCCTCCCCCGGAATAAAAGAAATATTTTGTGGTCACTGAATCGCTCTCAAGTATGCAATGCAAGTAGCTCTGTTGGAGCACCCACACACATGGAGAAAACTCATGGTACAAAATGCCAGATGTATGATCATCCAGTTTTGGTTTTCATTGTTTTCTCTCACAGATGGTTTTATATCACACCCCTGACCCTGATTTGAAAAGCAACAAAAACTTAGCTATTAAAAAATAAATTTATTATTTTCAAGCTCTCATTTTACTGCTTGGGTTGTTTTTTATTGTGGTAGCTCCTTGTTAAAGTTCATTCTCTCCTTCCATACAATCTTTTCTGGTCCACAGCACCTGCAGCACTGTACATTCACCCTTTTGAATCAAACACATGTATCTCCATTATGGGCTCACAAGGCTCCCTCCTCCCGCTGCAGTGCCACTTTTCCTAAAAAGCCCTTCCAAGTGAGGGATAACTCAGAGCCTGGTCACTCCAACACAGCTACTTCCAAAGAATTATGCAATGACTTGGGTTGGAAGGGACCTTAAAGACCACCAAATTCCACCCCCCCTGCCATGGGCAGGGACACCTGTCACTATCCCAGGTTGCTCAGAGCCCTGTCCAGTCTGGCCTTGAACACTTCCAGGGATGGGGCAGCCACAGCTGCTCTGGGCACCCTGGGCCAGGGCCTCAGCACCCTCACAGGGAACAATTTCTTCCTCATACCCAATCTAAACCTCCTCTCCATCAGTGTGAAAGGTCCTGTCACTGTTATTCCTGCTGAAGAGGTCCCTTCAGACAGAAGGTTTCTGTGAGGTCTCCACACAACCTTCTCATCTCCAGGCTGAACTTTCTCAGCCTGTTTCTATAGGGGAAATGTTCCAGTCCCCTTTTCAGCTTTGTGGCCTCCTCTGGCCTGGCTCCAGCAGCTCCCTGTCCTTCCTGTGTGGGGCCCCAGGCTGGACACAGCCCTGCAGCAGGGTCTCAGCAGAGTGGGGCAGAGGGGCAGAATCCCCTGCTGCACTGGAGCCTTGGATGAAATATCCAGGGTTTTCCAAGGTATTTTTAGGTGCAAGAGTTTAAACAGAAGACTTTCAGCCTATCCAGCACTGATGGCTGGGTCATTTCAGATCATTAGCGAGACACACAAATGTCCAAGAAAAGTATGATTTTGTTTGCTTTCCTCTGACTGCTTAAGAGTTGGTGCCATTCTTTTCAAAGTGCCCTTTGGACCCTGGACCGAGGATGACACCATGTGAAAGCACTCCCAGTCATTGCTCATTTGGCAGGGAACTATTTCATCTGGTTGTGCATCATGGAACACACCCTTCCCAGCAGCATTCCTTCCTCCCAGGACAGCCCAGCATAACACAGGGTGGCCCCCCTCATGCCATAAGTCCAGCTTCTATCCAAAATATAGCATGGAAGCAACGATGGTGTGGCACCATGGGGGTGGTACGTCTTTAGATATCTCCAGGGTAAGTGAATCATGAGGAATAGGCAGTGAGAGGTTCAGAAAACTGGGTTTTGCCAGATAAATTTGATTAATTTGTGGATGGATTACACAATTAGGGGGTGAAGGCAATACAAGCAGCTACAATGTGCTTGGATTTTAACAAAATATTTGATCCTGTGTCCTATGAAACCAACAGTGGAGAAATTTGTCCAAATTGGCTTGAGAAAAAACCAAACCAAAACAACTAACATGTGGGCAGCAAACAGGCTGCAAGAACAGAAACAAAGAGGAATGACAAAATAACAATGAACCATATTGGAAAGGCTTTGCTTGTTCCATTCCCGAGGTGTGAAAATGATCAGTGTTAGTTCCGGTGTTATTAAATTGCATTCAAGAATGGATGAATGATGTGTGCATGAATGAAAGTTCCAGCTGATAATAAATTGGGAATAAATAAATACAAACACAAGTAGAATAAAAA